>PVJN01014005.1:0-47636 GCA_004026805.1 Lasiurus borealis | reverse complement strand
TATGGGTACTTCCTTGTAGGTAATGAACTGTTTTTCTCTTGCTGCTTTTAATATTTTCTCTTTGTCTTTTGTTCTTGGCTTTTTAATTATGATGTGTCTTGGTGTGGTCCTCTTTGGATTCCTTTTGTTTGGGATTCTCTGTGCTTCCTGTACTTGTAATTCTATTTCTTTCACCAGGTGGGGCAGGTTTTCAGTCATTATATCTTTAAATAGGTTTTCAGTATCTTGCTCTCTCTCTTCTTCTGGCTCTCCCATAATTCTGATCTTGGTACTCTTGAAGTTGTCCCAGAGGCTCCTTACACTGTCTTCAAATTTTTGGATTCTTCTTTCTTTTTTCTTTTCCAGTTGAGTGTTTTCTGCTTCTTTGTATTTCAAATCTTTGACTTGATATTTGCGATCTTCTAGTCTGCTGTTAGATCTCTGTATAATATTTTTTATTTCAGTCAGTATATGCTTAATTTCTAGTTGGTCTTTTTTTCATATCCTCGAGAGTCTCGCTAAATTTATGGGCTTTTTCTAGAAAATTCTTGAAAAACCTTATAATCATGGTTTTGAACTTTATATTCAGTCACTTGCTTTCCTCCATTTCTTTCATTTGTGATTTGTTTCTTTGTCTCTGCATTTTGGCTGCTTATCTGAGTTGACATAGTGGCTTTGCGTGCTAGGTGTCCTATAGGATCCAGTGGCTCAGCCTCCCCAGACACTTGGTACACCCCTTTGTGGGCTGTGTGCACCATCCTGTTGTAGTTAATCCTTGATTGTTTTTAGTATCACTGGGAGGAACTTGACCTCCAGGCCAATTGGCTGTGAGGATCAGTTGTGTCTATGCTGGGAGAACTTCTGTGCTGGAGACACCCTTATGAGACAAGACTTTCAAAAGCCTCTGTGCTCAGCGTGGATGGGGCGGAGTCTTAAAGCAGAGCAGGCGGCAATGGTTTCCAGTCAGCCCTACCCTAATAGGTCCCTGTGTCTCAGTGTCCCATGATAATTGCTACAAGCATCTCTGAGAGAAAGCCGCCCTAGAGTTTTGCCCACTGCCAGACAGTCCAGTTTCTCCCTGAATGAGTCTGGGTCCCCAGAGTCTCTCCTGAAACTGAAGTTCAGTGCAGTTGGGAGCTTTTGTCTCCCTCCTGCTTGAGAAAGCCAGCCTCGCACTCAGTTGCCAGTCCTCTCCATGCATGCATCTCAGTACCTCTGCCTCCTGCAGTTCCTCTAAGTCTCAGTGTGCTTTTCTCTTTCCTGACAATCCAGTTTCACCTCATATGAGTCTAGGTCCCCAGAGTCTCACTCAGAACTGGAGTTCAGCACAGTAGGGCGCTTTTGTCTCCCTCCCACTTCAGAAAGCCAGCTGCGCACTCTTTTGCTAGTCCTCTCTGTGCATGTTGCTCAGTACTTCTACCTCCTGAGGCTCCTCTGAGTCTCAGTGTGCTTTTCTCTTTCTTTCCAGTTGTAGAATTTCCACTTAGCCAGCCTTCCTGTGGTTTTGGATGATATCTGTTTTGTCTTTTAGTTGTTGTTTTGAAATTGTTGTGCAAGGTGTTTACCTATGCCACCCTCTTGGTTTCTTTCTGGTCCATTCACTTTTATTGTCCTCACTGCATGGGATTGTGGTTTCTCTGTGTGTGGGCCCACTCGGCTCCTCAAGGGTAGGGAAGAACAAATGATGATGTAGGGGACATCCCTTTGTGTTTCACTACAAAGACACAGACTGCATAGAAGAGTGAGGAGAAGAGGTCAGGTTTCCTTAAGTGGCAATTGTGTGAAAGCACAAAGCTGAATCTATGTGTCTATGTTGGCTGATGACGTTTTGGCCTAGTAAACAACACAGGATCCAGGGCTTTGTTATTAGAGACGGAGGAACCACTCAGAGGGAAATGAAAAGTACATCACAGTTTCATGAGCTTAGTTTGATGAAGAATGACACGTAAAAGAACCATCTTTTATCTTTCAAATGCCTTTGAGAAAGTTTGCAATAAAGCTCTTACCACGTATTAATGCCATAGTGTGAATGAGGCTGTCAAGCCTACAGTCTTGTCTGCTAGCCACCTGAGAGAAGGGCACTGAGGAGATGAGTTAAATGTGTGGGTTGGAGACCACGAAGATTACATATGTGGGGTTTTTGAATTGTCAGCAGAAGTGAGGGAGTTTGTGTTGGCAAAGAGAAGGGAGCTCGGGAAATTTAGGTGTTGGGCGAGCAAAGGTAATGCTGTCTATTTCATAATGTGGTAAGAGTTCTCCCTGGTGGGTAGCTAATGCTGACAACTTCAGTGCTACCAGCCAATCCAATTCTAGCCTAATACCAGTTTATAAAAGTAAACACCTTGAGGCTGTTTCCTGGAAAAGCCACAGAAAATTTGCCTCTGTTCGAAAATGGAAAGGGAGAGTCAAAGGAGATTCACTTGCTTATTAGGAGCTCCGAGGGAATCAAACCTGCCAAAGGCACCTAGCTTAAAGGAAGCTTGTCAGATAGGGTCAGGGTAACCAGCTCCTGGAGATTTGTACAAACCCACCTGGCCACAGGGCTGATATTACTGTTTCCTGACCTGCATTTTGGGATAGGCCATGTAGAACTTAGTGTTTGGTTAGTGAGAAATACACACAACTATGTCTGTAGAAGAAGAAGAAGGAAGTATTGAAGGGAGATCAAGCATTTTTCTAGAAGACATGACTTGAGCGAGGCACGAGGACTTTAACCATGGTGAGACATATGGAAAATGACATGGTTGCCACATGGACTGACAGTGAAAGTGAGATTGACAAGCTCTTTCTCCAGGCTAGAGAAAATCATGAGGGTAACCTGAGAGAGGAGAGATGAAACTTTTTTTTAAAGCTTCATATCATGAGTTTAATGATAATTTTCCTGGGAAGTGAAATTTTGACCTAGTTCCTGTCAAGAGACTTACCTGTACTTGTTCACTCCAACATGGTGGCTTATATCCTATAATGGCTAAATTTATGTGTCACCTTGACTGGGCCCCAATGCCCAGGTATTGGGTTAAACATTACTCTGGATATTTCTTTGAGTTTTTTTTTTGTTTTTTGTTTTTTTTTGTTTTATGGATAAGATTGAATTTTAAATCAGGGAACTTTGAATAAAGCAGATTGTCCTCAAGAATGTGGGTCGGCCTCATCTAATTTTTTGAAGGCCTTAAAGGACAAAACTGACCTCTCGCATGCAAGAAGGAATTCTGCCAGAAGACAGCCTTTGAACTTGAACTACACCATTAGCTTTCCTGGGTCTCCAGGTGCTGGCCTATCCTGAAGATTTTGGAATTGCCCAATTTCATAATCATGTGACCCAATTCCTAAAATAAATCTCCCTCCTTCTATACATATATACATCCTATTGGTTCTGGTTCATTAGAGATCTTTCTGTAACAGTCAACATAGACTAGGCTATATTATGATAATCAACAATTTCCAAAATCCAGTGATGTAAAACAACAAAAATGTTTCTTACCTTTGTTGAATGTTCAAAGAGGGTTATCTTGGGAGTTCTGCTCATCAGTGACCCAGGTGGACAGAGTCCTATCTTGACATGAGAGGACCATGATCATCATGGTAAGAGCAAGGGGTAGAGCTGCCTCTTAAACTGCCAGCTGATGTGAAAAAGGCCACTTCCATCCATGTTTCTCTGGCTGATGCCACTCACATGGTCACCTTTTACTTCAAAAGGGTCTGTGGAAGTAGAGTGCCACTGTGTGTCCAAAATTATTCTCCAAAATATCCCCCAATTTCTTCACTGACCTCTTAAGAGATTGACGTATGTGTATTTCTACTGGCCTGAGACTTGGGAAGGTGAGTACCTGGAACTGCTGGATAGTGTCCCTGCCTGAGATGAAATTCAGCAGGAAGGAAAATAAAACTGAGAGCAGAGAAAGTAACTGTTGATAATATATTGTTGGAGGTCCTAGATCCAGGCATGTTTGAAGCTACAGCTGAGCTTCTGAGTTACATACAATCCACCTTTTTTGGTCTCTTGAGCCAGTTTGCAGTGGGTTTCTGTCACTTGCAATCACAAGTTTCCTCACTAACACAGTGATGCTTAAACCCTCCCTCCTGCCTCACCAAAATCTTCCTTTCTGTGTTCTTAAATACTTCTTTTTCCTTCAGCACCTACTGTGCTTTTCTATGTTAACACTTGTACTGTTCCTTCTTTTCTTCCATCTAACAGCACAAATCTTTCTTCTACTCATTAGGTTACTATCACCTCTACAAAGGATCCCTAATCTATATCCTTATCGTCTCCTCGGTGAAAATCCATCCTTTCCTTTAATATACTTCTAGCAGTGAACTTGAACTTCTGTGATAATAGTTATCATATTCTATCTTGTATTAGCCAATGCATGTAGAGCACTGACTGTATACTGGCAGCTTAATATTTCCCACAGATATAAATTCCTTTGGCCTCAAATAACCCAACCCAGTGGAATAGGTATTACTATTCCCATGTTACACATTTAGAAAATCTGCAGTTGAGAAACTGCCATTTGGAAAAACGGAGTGATTTCCCTTAGATCCTGCAACAAGGAGCTGACATTTGGGACCCAGGTGACTGGCCCCTGAACTCACACCTGTCATCTTCATGGTTACCTGTAGACTTGGCTTGTCTCCTTCCCTTGACTGCATCCTGTCTGCTAGGAATCCGGTAGTGCAATTGGGGATGACACCTAGTTAGTGTGTAGAATCTCACAGCCTGCACTTTGCCGATTTCACTCCCAGCTTCACCTCATGCTTCTTGTCCTCATTTCACTTCTTTCCTGGTTTCTTCACCAACTTATTCGAAGTTTTATTTTACCTCATTGTGGCATTTGCATTTTGGGTAAGCCACCTTAATCCTTTTTTGGTTGGAAAGTCATGAAGTACATGAGTAAATGAAAATAAAATTAAGTACCAGATTATAAATTCCTTCAGAGTAGGGACCAATGTCATTTATCTTAACAGTTTCTACAGCTCTAGAACTCAGAAAAGTGTATCTTGCATTTACTTGCGGTGACATCTCCAGATTCAGGGGACAGAGAAACATCAGGCATGCTCTGTGGTTCTGTGGTGTGACTATGCCTAAATCTCTCCAGGGGGTCAACGGGGTGTGTTGGGGGTGGACCTTACCCTTTGCTGAATAAAATAACTAGAGAGAATAAAATAAGACATTTCACCGCAGCAGCAAAGGATTCACTTTGCTATCTGCTTTCAGGAGAGCTGAATGTTTTTCCTCCAGCGACATTCTGTGTTCCTCGTGGAGACTCAAAACAGTGACTGGGAACTATTTTTGAGCCTTCTCGTCACCCAGGAACAGCTAGTTGCTGGGCAGGGCCGGCTGGAGGTGTCGCTTATTACAGCCTCTCGGGTCTGGGACTTGTTGGTGTGCAGGGATAGGATGCAGCCATGCTGTTCCCTCCTCTGAGAATAACTTCCTGTCTTCTATGGTTAAGCATTTATTGCTAACGGCAGACACAAACTGCGTTGAAATGCCTGCGTTGATGCTCATTTACAGCTAGAACGAGGAAAGCAGCCGTGTTCGACCTGCTGGGGGAGAAAGTAGCAGCTCTTCCCAGGGTGGCTGGAGAGCAGGAAGGGGAGACAGCACAGGAAATAGCCTGGCACAATCCTACACTGTCTTTTTCTTTCAGAGCTCCCTCCCTCCTTTTCTCTTCTCTCTGATCCTACGGTTCTAGCACTTTCCAAAATCCTGCAGTCACTCAATGTCATCTGAAAACATTTTCCGAATGCCCGCTGTGTGCCAGGTATTGTGCTAGGTCCCGGGGCAGTCGGGAGACATAGAAAAGCTGCTCAGATCGAGTGCATTTCTCATTTGGGGCATGATTATTGCGAGTGTTTTGAGCACAGTTGGCTGACAGGGATCAGTAAACACCAAAATAGCAGTACAGAGTAATTTGCATGGGGAATGTTGACTTATGTCTATGTATCTGGGTGAAGGGAGAAGAATATGGTGACCCAGTTAAAAGTTGCTCTCTACATTGGTGTGTTAATATAATCAACTTTTAAAAAACCACTCTGTATTTAGCCTTGTGCAGAATAAAATGTATCAGAAAGTAAGCGACTGCCTGAGGTTCAGGTACAGTTCCTATAGGCAGAATGGACTGGGTGCACAATTTTGCAGTTCCATATACAGCTCATCAAGGTCTCTTTCTTTCTGACTCTCTCTGCTTTTTTCTTTGTTTTTCTCTCTCTCTCTTAATCCCACTCTTTTCTCCACATGTGCCCCGCGATAGTAAGTCCTTTCAATATTTTCTCTTCTTTTGAGCTTCCTGTAGGAAGGACTAGAGATAATCCCTTATAGCAATGGGTTCCAGCCATCCAGACTGCCTACTGTACTTAAGATGCTGACCAACAAAGGATGTTCCCTTTGATATGGATGGGGAGGAGCTAGAACACACTGTGGAAAAACACCTGTTCCCTTTGACTAAAATAAAAAATAGGAGGGTTTATGGGTGATGAGTTGCAAGTAGATGATTGTAGTATCTCTCTTTCTCAAAGGATGCTATTTAGACCATTAAACGTATCTACGTAAGTCTCAATTACAAACAATTAGGTATTCAAGGCACATTGTCAGATTATCGATCAGTCATAGTCTGGCAGAAAAAGAATGGGTCATTCCAACGGAGTAATTCAGGTGAGTTTAATAGAGGGAAGAGCTAAGGGAGACCCACAAGGCATGGTCCTGCACCTCAGCGGTGCAACAGTTGGGAGATGTTTCCATTTAGCCATGAAATGTCAAGGGGAGAGAGGAAGGTGTCAATGGAACCTAGAGAAAGTAAGGGCCGCCCAAAAGCTATGGGCTGGCTTTTGATAGAAGCTGTAGGAAGGATGTAGAAAATATGCATCCTGATTTGTGATTTCTTGTGCCTTCCATAGACTCAAATCACTAGAAGGTAGAGGCCAAGGGACCCTGTTAATTCAATCAGTCAAGATTGTTCCATGACACAGAGCTGGATGGAGAAGAGTTGAGGGTGATTCTGGGGGGCAAAGGGGAAAAAAGATAATTTTCCTGTAGGGAAGCAAAGTGATATAGCAAAAAGGCAATGGATTATAAATGAGGAGATATGAAATTTGTTATTGGCTCTGCCATTTACTAGTCAGTTGATTTTGGGAAATCACCTCATCCTTTTGATGAAGTTTTGCCAGCTGTAGCATGGGAAGAAATAGCCCTTAGCTTCTGAACCCAAATGAATTATGAGCTAGTACTTTTAGAACAATGCACTTTGAAGAAAGAGGTCATTATGAAAACCCATCAGCAATACAGTTGGCAATTAATCTAATTAATTTTGTGTGGTGTGGATAGAGCTGAGGTCATGGTAAGATTCTCAGATTCTATCTGGGGCTTTCTGAACAAAGCAGCCTACAAGGACTCCAAATGAGTATTTCCATCTCTGCTGTAATATGCGCTCCACAAGGTACTCATCTTACTTGTGCAACATGAAGAAGACGATGCCAAATGGAGCCATTAGCAGAGAAGAATGTAAGGCTTAAAGGGACATGCTTCCGGTCTCCTCTGAGCATGCATGGGAAATGGTCTTTGATTGGGCACCACCCATACTTCTTAACTCCATTTAGTCTGTGGAGTAGAGAGCTGTGAGTACATGCTCTTGGAGTTTAACATTTTTAGTCAATGCTGCGGCCTCATCTCTAGGAATGAAAAACTTACCTCTGTATTTTCCATACCTCAGTGTGGTAGGTACCTATTAAGATATCTGCTCAGCCTATGACCCCTCTCTGAAAAGAGCCTGAAAAGATGCTGTAAGCCATGTTGCAATTATGTGACTGGATAGGCAAAGGTGATGGTCAGCTTCCCAATGGTCTCTCACCTCAGTGACCAATTGCCTATTAGCTTTTTTTTTTAAAAATTAATTAATTTATTTTTTATTTTAAAATATTTTTAAAATATATTTTATTGATTTCTTACAGAGAGGAAGAGAGAGGGATAGAAAGTTGGAAACATCGATGAGAGAGAGACATCAATCAGCCACCTCCTGCACACCCCCTACTGGGGACATGCCCGCCAGGATACATGCCCTTGATCGGAATCGAACCTGGGACCTTTCTGTCCACAGGCCGACGCTCTAGCCACTGAACCAAACGGGTTTCAGCGCCTGTTAGCTTTTTTAAGCTTAAGTGAAACGTGGGAGCTGAGCTGCCATCATCCCCTGCCACCCTCCTGAAGGAGCAGAGGAGCCAGTCTACTGAGAGAGAACAGAGCAGCCGTCCGAGAAGATAAGTAGCAGAGACACTAGGAAACAATGAGAGAGAGTAAGGAACACTCGTGTGAAGCATGCATTTGAGGAGGAGGAGGAATTGCCTTGGTTTTTGAAGTGGTCTATGTTTCAGTTCCTGTGTTGACCACAGTAAGATCCCTTCTTCCCCCAGCATGGCTGGTAAGAGGGGTTTTCTGTGCTAGTAGCTAGCTGAAAGAACCCTAAGAAACACAGGCTGATGAGTAGCGGACATCCGGGGGAATATGGGAACACCTTTTCTTGGTCCCCTCTGAGCAAACCTTTCACCCAGAAAATGGAAGGTCATGGCCAGTGGCTCGGAGGGGGCCTCCCCAAAGTTGGGAAGCAGGAAACACTCCCTGCTGGATACAAAGAAAAGCTCCAGCCCAGTGACTCTTCCAATTTCACAAATAGGTGAATTACCAATCAGAAGCATTTCTGCCATAAAACAGTGTGAACTTTTCTACCTCCTGAGCGTATTTACAATCAACAGCTTTAGAGTATCAATTAAGTTCCCCGCACATTGCTTCAGCCTCTCTCTTCTAAACATCCACACTTTATGACTTCGTACACTCAGAGCAACAACAGAAATTATCCTGTAATTAAACAAACCCGCCTTATACCTTTCTCTGGCATTGGGGCACACATGTACCTGTCAATTAGAGCAAGGCCTCGTGGAGTTTGTGCTTGTTCTAATAGGTCATTTAATCAATCCATCATTATCCATAATAATAGTCATAAAAATCCCTATGTACTATTTGGTTACAGAGCACTTTTTTCAATCGACCTTGACAATTGTGCCATGAGGTAGATGCTGCTGAGACCATTCACTGTGTTTTACATTTATTCGCCTTAGCAATGATACCTCTACTGATAAAGGGCTTATTCTACGCTGGGCCCTATGCCAAGTCTTTTCCAGTAATTTCCTCATTTAAGTCTCTGCAGGCCCAATGAAGTGGAAGCATTACTTGTCTTATTTACAGAACAAAAAACCAGAGGTTAAGCAATTTGTCAAAGGTTAGACAGCTGGTTAGTGGTAAGGTCAGAATTTGAAGCCAGGTCTGAAGGACCCATGCCCTTTAACCATTATTCAGCATGGGTAACTTATTATTTTACTCCAAGCTGCCACTTTAGTCATCTCGGCCAAACACATTTTTCATTAGGAGTTGCTTTTCTGATGATAACAATAGTCATTTAGCGGCCACTCACTTATCCATAATCCATTTAGCAAAATTTTTATTAACCATGTCCTATTGTGTTTGCATGATATGGGTTATTTTTCCTATTTTAACTTGTCAACTCTTACAAAATCCTTTGAGTAAGTTATTATCATGCTCAATTAATAGAAGAAGAAGCCAACCCTCAGAGATTTCTTACCCCAAATTGTTAAGTAATAAGCAATGTTGGATTCAAACCCAGGACTATCTGACTTCAAAGCTTCCCGCCGAGAAAACTGGAACTAGGACTAGCTCATCAAGTGGATCTCACAGGATTCAAACCAGCTTCTCTCTACCCTTCTTTCCACTAATTATAGGGCCTCTCCATCCTCATTTGCTAACTGAGTGATAGGTAATTAGCCTGGGAAAAGCTATGTGGACCTTCTTTATAGGAATTACCTCTTCAGAGCAAAATGGAATGGACCAGTGATGAGAAAAATGTATGTCCAGTGAGAAGGCCTGAGAAGGGGTTGTTCATTTGGTTGGGAAGGCAGGGTGTGGTGCTGTGAGGAGAGGAAGTAGGGAGAGATGGCGAGACAACAATCTGGGAGAGAAATGTAGAAAAGTAACAGGAGGACGAGATGGGAAATAAAGTGTGTGGGAACATACAGGCTGGTAACTGACAGCGACTCAGCGTGAACCAAGGATTAAGATTCAGGGTGAGGGGCTATGTCAAGCAAGCAATTTCTTTCATGGTTTCATTGGTGGTTGGAAACGAAAACCTCATCATTATCCAAACACAACACTAACACGGAGAGGTGAAATAATTTATCCTTAAATAACAGGCTGACCTATTCAGAATTGTAATTTTAATGTAAGACTAACCTTTGAAAATAGATCAAGTGATATAAATTATTAAGAAGACATTCATCAGATAGATGGTGTCTGTTAGTAATTTTATGCATGAGGAGTTATCTGCGGGAGTACAGTTGGGGCTGTCTCTGTGCAGGAAAAATGAAGAACCCAGTTACCCTTTTGTGACATGTGCAGCTGATTTTAATCAGTGTTTCTCCTGTCACATGGAATGAAAAGACTGAAATATGATCTCCGCCATGGATGTGCACTCTAGGCCTCCCACTTCCTTCCAGCCCTGCACCAGGAGTTCTGTTGGGTTAGAGGAAATGGAGATACACATTTCGAGCAGTTTTTTTTTTCCCTCCATACAGGGGAAAATAAGTCGATGGGTTAAACCACAAAATATTTATTGAGACTCTTCCAGTTGTCTAGCACTAGACTGGAGGTTACAAGAGAAAGGGTGGAGGCGGAGGAGTCTAGGACATTTCTCATCCTTAAGATATATAATGTCATAGATTGGAAGGGACCTGAATTAAGTGCAATCCTGCTATTCCCCTTATAGCTAAGAGAGTTTGGGCAAGTCCTAGAACCTTTGTTACCTTACTTATAAAATGGGAATGGTGTTGTTACCTACCTGGTGGGACTGTTGTGAGGAAGTCCTGAAGCTATGTCTGGAAAGAACAGCTCACAGAGCCTGACATATACAGTATGTAGGTATATAAAGAACTATACAAAATAATTATTATTACTAGTTCCGTTTCATCACTGTCGTAAGTTGGACGGGGGTTGTTTTTCTTCCCACACCACCAACCAGCACTGTTCCCCAAGGTGTCTGGGGTTTTCCCCTTCTCTCATGAAGCTGTGTGCCAATGATGAGCCTCCCAAGCTGTTGAGAAAGAGCTTCTCCATGGAGGGGAAGTTGGGTGGAGATGAAGCAAAGTCTCAGAGCCCAAAGAGGCGACACTCCTGGTGTGATCAGTGGGAGGTCTCTTGAGCAAAGACAAGTGGGGAAGTCCCATGGCATTGGGGGTGAAGGAGCTCACCTAGAAGGAGCTGGGCAGTCAGCGGGTTAGGGTCCCAAGTGCTGGGAGAAGGTCAGTGTTTTCTCAAAGTGAAGCTCAATGATTAATCTCATGAGAATAATTATACTGATTGCCCTCAGGTGGCTCCTCCATGGTTCAGTCCCATTAATGTCAAGCTCCACGGACCATCTCCTCACATACCTTCCTCTTTCCTCTTTTCCTCATTCCACTCAATGCTTATTTAAAGGATCAGTATGTGTAGTGATTTCTCTTTCAAACCTACTTTTTTTAGGGCACAAACTTTGTCTCTAATACCACATGGTTTAGATGTATGAACATCAAAAGGACTGGCTCTTGTGACTACAAATGTGTGCCTTAGAAACTCCAGGGCAGTTTCTCTGCTTTTCTGTCCTAGTCCTCCTCCCTCCCCCAGCACTCCCGATGCAAGAATTTTTTGGAGTAAATGGTGGTAGTGATGAGTTCATCTTAGTTTATATACCTCAAGATATTATCCTGCCAAACTGTTGTCTCCTTTTGTTCCTCCCTCCCCCTCCTCCTCTTCTTCCTCCTCATTATCATTGTGCCTGCTTATAAGAAAAGTTAGCAGAGCTTTAGAAAATTCAATCCTCTATTAGCTGGGTATTCTAGGACAGAGATGTTGAGTCTGAGTTTGAAGCAGAGCAGTTGGTAACTCTCATGAAAGATACAAAGAGAGGAAGCAGCTTGCTCAGGGGAAGCTTCAGACCTGGTGACCATCTGACACCTATGAAAGGCAAGAAGAGGGAAAGCAGGATTTGCAGGGGTGAGAGGCTCAGACCACAGCGAATATCTGACAGGGGCCACAAGCTCCAGGGCACAGGTTGTCCACTGGTGGACTCCCATGTTGAAAAGAAATGGTTAGGAGGAGAAACCAAGATGGCGGCATAGGTAAACACCTAAACTGCTGTCTCGCACAACAATTTCAAAACTACAGCTAAAAGACAAAACAGACATCATCCAGAACTATAGGAAGGCTGGCTGAGTGGAAATTCTACAACTAGAAGGAAAGGGAAAAGCACATTGGGACTCAGAGGAGCTTCAGAATGCAGAGGTACTGAGGCATGTGCGCACGGAGAGGACTGGCAACTGAATATGTGGCTGGCTTTCTCAATCAGGTAGGAGACAAAAGCTCCCAACTGCACTCAACTCCAGTTCCGGGTGAGACTCTGGGGACCCAGACTCATTTAGAGAGAAAATGAACTGTCTGGTAGCGAATGAAACATGAAAGCAGCTTTCTTTCAGAATTGTTTGCAGGGATTACTACAAGACACTGAGAACGAGGAGCCTCTTAGGGCAGGGCTGCTGCTGTTTGCTTCAACCTGAAACTTCGCCCCATTCAAGCTGAGCACAGAGGCTTTTTCAAGTCTTGTCTCAGAAGGGTGTCTCCAGCACAGTTCTCCTAGCGTAGACATAGTTGATCCTCACAGCCAATTGGCCTGGAGGTCAATTCCTCCCAGTGATACCAACAACAATCAAGGCTTAACTACAACAAGACTGTGCACACAGCCCACAGAAGGGTGCACCAACAGTGTCCACCTCAGGTAACTGGGGAGGCTGAGCCACTGGCCCCTATAGGACACCTAGTACATAAGGCTACTCTATCAATTCAGGGAAGCAGCCAAAATGTGGAGACAAAGAAACAGGTCACAAATGAAAGAAATGGAGGAAAGCAAACAACTGGATACAGGGTTCAAAACCACGGTTATAAGGTTTTTTCAAGAATTTTCTAGAAAAGGATGATAAATTTAGCGAGACCCCCGAGGATATGAAAAAGGACCAACTAGAAATTAAACATATATTGACTGAAATAAAAAAATAATATACAGAGATCTAACAGCAGACTAGAGGATTACTAAAGGAATTCATCACCATCAAACCAGTATTATATGAAATGCTGAAAGGTATTCTTTGAGAAAAGGAAGAAGAAGAAGAAAAAGGTAAAGATAAAAATTATGAACAACAAATACATGTCTATCAACAAGTGAATCTAAAAATCAAGTGAATTAAAAATCTGGTGAACAGAATAAACTGGCGAATATAATAGAATCAGGAGCATGGAAAGGAAGTCAGAACTGACAATTCTCAGGGGGAAAGGGGTATGGGAGGTGCAGGAAGTGACTGGACAAAAATCTTACACCTATGGATGAGGACAGTGGGGGTGGGTAAGGGCAGAGGTTGGGATGGGAACCAGGTGGAGGGGAGCTATGGGGGAGAAAAGAGGAACAATTGTAAAAATCTGAACAATGAAGATTTATTAAAAGAGAAGAAAAAAATTAAAACCAAAACAAAAAAACAAAAAAAAAAAAAAAAAGAAAGAAAGAAAGAAAGAAAAGAAAAGAAATGGTTAGGCTCTGCTACCCTCACCACGTTCAGTCTTTGGCTGGGGCCTTTCACTCGAATGCTGGGGCAACTCCTTGCAGCTGAGTGGCCCGTCCCTTCTTGCAGAGGGATCCATATGGCCCACCTCTGCAGCTGTCATGCATGCCCATGGCCTCCTGAGCATCAAAGAAGAACCGGGCCTGGAACCTAGTGTCCTGATTCCCGGCCTAGTGTTCTGCCTTCTCTCTGTTGAAATTCATGAGATGATCTGACTACCTCTAAATAGTGTGCAATTATGCATTTGATTGCATGGGGTGGGCACCGAAAGCTGCTGAGTTTCAGAGATTATAATATTTATGTGATTTACTGTACTTAGTATAGACTTCTTTGGAGGGTGTTATTTCGAGGCCAATAAAACAAGCAGAAAAGGAGCCATTGTATCCATAACTACAAATACTTAATTCCCGAGAGTTCTCTGATAGGGCCTCATCCCATGTTAGGCTCCCTACCTGCGGAGTTTCATATTGTCTGGTCCAGAACAAAGACTTTTGGCTAAGCAGATGCCGTTATGTCCCAAGGTTTGCCGGAATTATTCTCAAGTTTTCCTCCAATCATTTGGGCAGAATCCAAATGATAGTGGATGGTCCTTGAGCGAGAACGACTGTGACTTAATATGTGACTAATGTCTCAGTTTCTCATAAGATCACCTTAAAGGCAGTCGTAAAGGGTGATGCTGGGAAGTGGCCAGGCATGGAAGCGGTGCTGGAGTGTGTCTAACCTGCCCATCGCTGACACCGAGAGCTTTAGTACATTAGTCAAATTGAGTCCAAGTCTTTGCATTGTCAACATATGGTTGGGAGTATTCAGACATACTCATAACTCTGTATTGTATTAAGAATATTAATAATACAAAGAAAACCTACCTGAAGAACTATTGATGTTTAAGGCCAGATTTTTATATTGCCAACATTTCTCAGGAAGCATTCAGACACGGCTTACGGTGGGGAAGGGCATTATTGCTTTTTGCAGTTATATGGAATTTTAAATTTTATTAATAATGCTAATAAAATAATGATGGTTAAGCTTTTTTTTTTTTTTTTTATCCTTCTAAGGCTGGGCGTGGAAATGTGCTAAGTGTCTTTTCTCATTTAACCCTTGCAATAGCCCTAAGAAGTAGGCAGCTTTCCTCTCATTTTACAGATGAAGATCTGAGGCTTGTGAGGTTAAGTAATTCGCTCAAAGTCCCACTGATGCCATCACAGAATTTAGGTGGAGATCTAGCTTCTTCTGATTCCAAAGCCCATGCTTTCGATCCCTGTGCTATATATCCTCTTCGCCATTTAATGGCACCCAACAAGAAAATATAGTCTCGCCAAGACCGGTTTGGCTCAGTGGATAGAGCGTCAGCCTGCGTACTGAAAGATCCCAGGTTTGATTTTGGTCAGGGGCATGTACCTTGCTTGCGGGCACATCTCCAGTGTGGGGTGTGCAGGAGGCGGCTGATCGATGTCTCTCTCATCGATGTTTCTGACTTTCTATCCCTCTCCCTTCCTCTCTGTGAAAAATCAATAAAATATATTAAAAAAAGAAGAAAAAAAAAGAAAAGAAAGAAAATACAGTCTCAATGTGTCATTTTACATTTGGGGACGTGAGGTTCAAAGTTAGAGAGCCTGTCTCTCCCGCTTTTTTCCCCCCAGCCATCTGCCTCCTCCATTACTCTGATTAGGCCGAGCAGTGCTCATGGCTGGAGAGCTCCTTCGACGCTCCCTGGGAATCCCAATAGGCCTGTTAGCTCCCTGAGGCCTCAGATGCAGCCGGGCACGTTCTCCTTGCTTCCACTCCACTTCCAGATTGCCACTTCTTGTTCCTTCACCAAGGAGTTTCCCAGCCTCCGGTGCAAACTGAACAAAGAGAGAAAATTGCCTAGACAATGCATGCATGTCAAACTGTCCTCCCTAGCCAGTATTTATTTTATTTTTTAATTTCCAAAGCATTCAGGAGGTCGCAGCTATGGCTCCTCATGCCACCAGTCCGAGATTTTGTGTGATAGACAAAAGTACACTTTATTTTATCTTATTTTTATTGTTTTCAGAGAGGAAGGAAGAGGAAGAGAGAAACAGAAACATCAATGATGAGAGAGAATCACTGATCAGCTGCCTCCTGCAGGCTTCCTACTTGGGGGATCCAGCCTGCAACCCGGGCATGTTGCCCTAACAGGGAATTGAACCGTGACCTCCTGGTTCACGGGTCAGTGCTCAACCACTGAGCACCCTGGCCAGACCCAGAGCTCATTCTAATTAAGAAAACTTCTTAAATTCCCATCAGGTATTGATTCAAGTTTCCTGAATGCCCACACATAACACAGCTGGTCAGGATCTCTTCCTTCCCTCTCATTTATCCACGTGAGCAGCTTGGTAGTCTCCTCTGCTGTGCATTATTTTCGTCTGTAATTTTGGGGAAAGAGAAGTACCAGCAGTTGAAGGATGATTTGAGGAGAGACATTTTTTTATTGCTTAAATGATTCTTTTCAGAGAGAGAACTGAAGCCAAAAAGGGATCACTGCGAGCCGAAAGGAGCTGGAAAAAATTTACACCCTCTAAGGCATTTTAAGCCTTGGGAACTATTTTGAGTGAAAAGACTTATTTTAGGTTTGCAGAGAGCCCTGTTTTTCATAAGAGGGGAGCTCGGCTCCAGCCAGCTGGTGTGGGGATTGGGAGTGCCGGCTCCAGAACCACACTGCCTGGGTTCAAATCCTGCCTCTACCAGCCAGCAGGTGGTTGGACCTGTGCCTCAATGCCTCAAAAAGAGGGGGGAGGCGATTTGTACCTGTTAATATTACTTACCTCATGGTATTGGGGTGAGGGTTAAGTGAGGAACAGTTATGTGCTTGTGATTAGGACTTTCTCAGTTGGAAGAGACCAAACCTGACACAAATGAGCACAAGCCAGAAGGCCATGTATTGCTCACCAGAATGAAAGTCCAGGATGAAGGCTGTATTCAGGGCTCCAAGGATATTCTCAGAAGCTTGCATGTCTTCACCAAGATAGTAACAGCAGTTCCAGCCCTGCATGGTTTCAGGAAAAAGATCCTATGTCAGTGGCTCTGACCAGGCATCATGGCCATCTCTGACCCAGTATTGAGGTGTCAGTTCATATATGATGCTCCAGTGGCATAGGCCCGGGCATCCAGCTCACCCGAGGAGCTGGGGCTGCATTTAGCTTTGAGAGAACCATGGGGCCTGAAGGTGTGTGTATGTAATTACCCATCGGGGAGCTGTGGTTGTTTGGTCGCCAGGGAAGGTAAGCAAAGCAGAGCATTACCCAACATGCTTAACACAGTGACTGGCTTGCTTACAAATTGAGTGGTAGCTGGTGCTCTGGTTGTCGTTATTGGTTCCATGAGGAAGGGATCCCAAAGCAAGTATCTTTGAGATATTAATTAGGGACCACATTCTATATTGGGGACCACGAAGTTTCACATCTCACCCCCGCCACCTGTTTATCACCCCTCCACCCCCATGCTTTTGCCTCGCTGTTTTTTCCATCCCATGTTTCCCTCTTCACTTTCCTGTTTATTATTACAATATAACCTGTCCTTCAAAGCCCACTCCGTCTACGACTCCCACCTGCTGTCTCTAGCCCTTTCTCACCTCCCTCATCTCAGACCTCTCAATGACTGTACATAAGGTATTCCAGGTGTGAAATCTCTTTGAGAAATTATAAAGCACTATGCCTTCCATGCCACACAATATGCAACTCTAAAATATTCATTATTATGCAATCATTGTATTATATCTTGGTGGCTTAAAATAGAGTTTTGAGATCAGACCTGCCTCCTTCACTAACTTAATGTTGGAACTCGGTGCATATCATGGAACCTTCTGAGCTCCAGTTTCTTCATCTGTGAAGGGCAGATAATGCTACCCACTCCATGAGATAACGCATGTAAATGTGAACTTAGTGTGCACACTCACAAACCCCTTCTTCTTGTAGGCAACTTGAAAGCAGGGAATATACCCATCCCAGGGTCTTTACTTCTTTAAACTTTAGCTATTTATATTATTATTAGAGGCCTGAGGCATGAAATTCTTTCAAGCATAAGCCTTCCTTTCCCTGGCTGCCGACACCAGCTTCCCTCTGGCACCTGGCTTCGTCTAGAAGGTCATCTGGAAGGATATCCGGTCTAATTAGCATATTATGCTTTTATTATTATAGATTTAAGCTGTAACAAGCAGAATCACTGGCTCTAAGAAATATAACACTCAAACTTTACAATTAAAGGAAATATTTGAAAGTTGTTATCTTTGAAGTGTGAAAGTTCTGCCCTGGCTGATGTGGCTCAGGTAGTTGGGTATCATTTTATGCATCAAGAAGTTGCCAGTTCGATGCCCAGTCAGGGCAAATGCCCGGGCTGTGGGCTCAGTCACTGGTGGGAGACATGTGAGAGGCAGCCAGTCTATGTTGTGCTCTCTCATCAATGTTTCTCTCTCTCTCTCTCTCTTTCTCTTTCTAACTCTCTCTAAAAACCAATAAAATTATTTTTTTAAAAAGTCCAGTGACTTTTTAAAATCTCAAGGTCTCTTCTAGATCCAAGATTCTGTGAAACACCAGACCGGGAAGTCTCTGCCACTTTGGCTCAACTTTTGTTCTGGCACCTCACGCTCATCCTTCCTTGCCCCTGCAGACGGTGTCCCTGACCCTGCACCTGGGAGGTGGCTGAGGGAAATGTGACAAGTGGCCGAGCGATTTGTCCAGCCTGTGCCGTAGAGCAAAACGAAGAGTGATGATGCATTACAGGAGCCTCAAATGTTCTTTGCCTGGAAATGACATAAATATTAGATTTCGCTGAAAAATGACATGTACACATGGGAGCCATTAAGAATTCTTGCAAAAGCAGGGAAGCAGAGAGGCCTAACATCCTCTTAATAAAGTCTGGTCTCCGCTGACAGGCCCCAAAGTAAATGCACCTGGATGGATGCACTCTACCTCTGGGCAGGGGTAGGAAGCAGCCAGCTGTGTGAGGCAGAGATGCGGAAGTCTTCCCTCCTCCACGTTAAGCGAGGGTGTGGCACGGAGGAGAGGGAGCCAGATAGGCAGTCAACAGGACCCAGGACCAGACATTGGACATCCTCACATGTTAGTGAGCGATTTTCAGTTGTGACAGGCACAAACCTACCCAAGCCAGCTTCTTTCAAGAGAGCAGCGTAGGCTAGTGAGTTATTATTTTTTTTGAGGTAAAATTCATAACATAAACGTCACCATTTTCATCATTTGAATGTGTGCAATCCAGTGGCTTCCAGTTCATTCAGAGTTGTGCAACCATCATCACTATTTAGTCTGAGAACTTTTTTTTATCACCCCCACAAAAAGAAACCCTGTGCCAATTAAGCAGATGCTTCCCATTCCTCCTCCTCTCCAGCCACTGTCAACCACTAATCTGTTTTCTGTCTCTGTGGATTTGCCTATTCTGGGACTCTCTATATATAAAAAGCCAGCTATCAGAACACTGTAACAACCAGAACACTGTAACAAACAGAGCGCTGTAATGACCGGAACAACCAGTTGCTATGATGCCCAGTGTGGCCAGCAAACTGGCCTGATCAGGGGTGGGGCCAGCTGGCCAAACACCCACCACCGCCACATGGCCTTCCCCTCCAGCCAATCCTGCTCCAATCACGCCCCGCCACCCCAGTAGGGGGCTGGGCCGGTCAGCCAACCTCCTGCAAGCCCTCCCCTTGGCTGTCCCTGTCCCTGATGGGCCCCAACTATCCCCATTAGCCCTCAGCCCCTCCCCTAGGCTGACCCAGCCCTGATTGGGTCACGATCAGGACGGGCTAACTGGCCAACCTCCTGCAGTTCCCTCCTCCCAACAGGCCCTGCCCCAATCTGCCCCAATTGGGGCCGGGCTGGCTGGACCCCACCCATGCATGAATTCATGCACTGGGCCTCTAGTTTGGTATAAATGGAATCATATAATATGTGGGCTTTTGTGTCTGGCTTACTTCATTTGGCATAATGATTCATCTATGTTGTACTTCATTCCTTTTCATGGCTGACTACTATTCTGTTGTATACATATACGTACCACATTTTTGTTTATCTATTCATCAGCTGACAGACTTTTGGGTGGTCACCATGTTTTGGCTATTATGAGTGGACTGTTGACTTTTGCTTTTCCATGAATGTTGGCGAAATACCTGTCTAGGTGGCTCTACATAACCTTTTATTTTTATTTATTTATTAAAATATATTTTATTGATTTTTTTACAGAGATGAAGGGAGAGAGTTAGAAACATGGATGAGAGAGAGACATCGATCAGCTGCCTCCTGCATGCCCCTACTGGGGATATGCCCACAACCAGGATTCATGCCCTTGACTGGAATCGAACCAGGGACCTTTCAGTTCGCAGGCTGACGCTCTATCCACTGATCTAAACCAGTTTCAGCTCTACCTAACCTTTTAGTCCTGGTAGCCCAGAGTCTCTAGCACAGGGACTCTGCCAGGTGTGGTCAGGAGGCAGCTGTCTTCTGCACAGACCCTGTGATGTGAGGGTGGGCCAGCTCTAACAGGAGCACGAGGACAGAGCAGGTGTGCCCGGCATCTCTGTTACCCAGTGATTACGCTTGCCTGTCACTTACCTAATGCCTTCTCTGGGCCTTGTGCGGTAGGTAGCTTTCTGCCCGTTGTGTGAAGGAGTACTTTGACGCCTGGTTCTGCTTCCTGAGTGATGCCAGGTGTATCCTCCTGGGCCTAATACATATTAGGAGACTTATCTAGATTGCTCATGAGAAGCTCTTGTAAGTTGTTAAGAGCTGTAGCATCCTGTGCGTACCAGTTGGCCATCCCTCCCCAGGCGCATTAATTATTCTTTCCTCCAGGCCTCCATGGTGCTTTGTTTACACCTCAATGCCTGCCCCTGCAGCATCGCATTTTCTAGAGCATATTATTGGCTGGCGTGAAAGCTCCTGGATATAAGGAGGGGGGAAGCAGCCCAGGGCTGAGCTGGGGTGCCTGGCACACAGTAGGTGCTTGATGAATAGGGAGCCAGTGAAAGATGAAAGAACTCTTGATCCCTTCCACTGCCAGGGACGAACACCCATGGGCTTACAGTTTCATTTCTCCACCAAAGGAGTGATGCCACTCGTCCAGGCAAAAGAGCCTGATGGTTTTCTCCCAGCCCCTGCTTCCTTTTCCTGTTCCCCCCACTCCTCCAGCAAGCCTTCCCCATTCTGCACTCCTGGTGCTCTGCCAACCAATGGATGGGCTGAAAAGCACTCTTCCTCCGTAGACAGCAGCAGGGCCCAGGAGATACTGCAAAGAGCCGGAAGCAGGCGTCTCTCAGGCCCTGGCTTCCCAGCCCTGGCTCTGCTGGGCACGAGCCTCGCCTTCTCCTGTGCCTGCGCCCAAACCTCTCCCACCTTGCAGGAGGGGTGGGCACGCCTAGGTGATGGCTACCTGGGGCTCGGAGCCCACCAAAGATGGTTATAGCCTATGTATGTGGAATATTTATCAGATTATCTGGTGGGCGGCTCTGAAGTTGCTTCTTCTCCCATGGACTCTCCAGATGCCCGTCTTTTTGCAGTCCCACAGTTGGCTTGTTTTGGAAAAGACATGGAAATGGGTCAGCTGGTTTCTGTCCAGCTGAGTGGGAAGGGACAAGTGTGTCCCTGCGAAGCTGAACAGGAGGCTGTATCTCTGCAAGCGGGTGTTCAGCGGCCAGCGAGCCTGTGGCTTTGCAAACAGTGCGTTTGGGCCATTACCCTGCACGGATTCCTACCGGTCAAGAGTTATCCTGGCCCAGCTCCAGCTGGTCTGGGCTGGCTGGTCTTCCCCAGAAGGTCAGTCAGGGTGTGAAATCTACTAGGAGGCAAGGGGAGAATAAACAGCCACAGGCCCTGGGCTTGGGAGTAGATGCCGTGGACATTGGGTGCAAGAGGACCGTGGGAGATAGATAGGATGGATGGAATACGACAGGAAACTCTCCTGTGTTGTGAAATCTCAGGATGATTCAGAATCTAATGGGACATTGCAGGTGGTACAGTTGAGGCTGTTCTGGCCGATATCATACCTGTTAGCACTTGAAGCGGGGCGAGTCTGAACATGGATGTGCTGGGAATGTAAGATACACACCAGATCTCCTGGACTTTGAACAGAAAAAGTAACCCGAAAAAAATCAATTGGTATGGATTTAATGTTAACATTAATATTCACATGTTGAAATGATAATATTTTTTGATGTATGAGGTACATCAAATACTTGGAAAAATTAATTTTCAAATGTGGCCTTTTTACTTTTTAAGTGTGGCCACTAGACAGCAGTTGAGTACCTATGTGGTTATTTCATATTTCTACTAGACAGCTCTGGCTGAGAGCTTGAGAGTGGGGCTCTGGAGACAGACGAGGCGGATTTGAACTCTGATTCCACAGATCGTGAACTGTGCGACCTCTGGCAAGTCACTCGACATAGCGGCTTTTAGATCTTTCTTGGAGACCCATGGCGGTTGTTTTATTTTACAAAACTACTCACTGTGCACACGCAAACACATGCACATACCACAACACAACTGATGCAGGAAGACTTAACCACGAGGTTTGCCTTCTGATACGTTGTGTTCCGTTTCTTCCCTCTCCTTCTCTATTCATTGACAGCAATGTTGATCATGCGACTCCCTGCCACTGCTGAGCCCCTGAGCTGGGGTAGGAGGGCTGGCAAGATGGTCCAGAGACCAGGGCACCGCTCACCCAGCAAGGCCGGCTCCGTGTTTTCCATGGACATTGTCCCTCATGCCAACTCTCAAGCCTCCGTTTTTCCCTTTGTCAAAAAGAATGAAAGCTTCAGAGGGCTGTTGTGAGGTCTTGAAACAGTGTAAGCCCACGTGTCTTTATTTTTTTAAAAATATATTTTATTGATTTTTTTACAGAGAGGAAGGGAGAGAGATAGAAAGTCAGAAACATCGATTAGAGAGAGACATTGATCAGCTGCCTCTTGCACACCCCACAATGGAGATGTGCCCACAAGCAAGGTACATGCTCCCAACCGGAATCGAACCTGGGACCTTTCAGTCCGCAGGCCGATGCTCTATCCACTGAGCCAAGCCAGTCTCAGCTGCCCATGTGTCTTTAATTGCTCTTAGGAGGCCTGTGCCCTGGCACACCGTGGGGAGGACAGGAAAGGGGACGGATGTCTCTTGTCACGAGCTAGTAATCTGGGGTGTTTTCAGGCCCTGCTCTTCTCCCCGTTGGGGAGGGAAGGATTCCCATGAGGATGGTGGCTGAGCACAGGCTACCGGACCCTGCACAGATGGCACCGCAGCAGCACATTAGTCACCTGTACTCACAGCAGCGGAAGGAGGACCCTGCACACCATGCGGGGCCATGTGGGGTTGCAGTTATTCAGTGGGCCTGACCCACCACTCAGGGATGAGCAGGAGCTGAGTCTGGTCCCCTTGGAACAGGGGCCTTACATGTGTCAGGGGAGCTTGAAGCCTTCCCTGTTTCAGATGTCGAGGCCGCACATGATAGAGAACCTTAATTTCAGGCCTTCCGTCTCAGGGTGGGGAGACGCAGGTGGCGTGAGCCTTTCCAATGCAGTGAGGGTCTGGAGGGGACATATGTCGCCCAGAGCACACCCAACTCCAAGTTCAGGAGGAGCTTGGGGAGAAGATTCCTAGAACTCATGACATCCAGCCTGGGACCTAACAGGATGAGGATGGAAGGTCAGTCAGAGGTCAGAGCCTGTGTCACAAAGAGCTTCACCTGAACAAAAGGTGGTGGTCAGAGCCTCCACCTGCCTCTGAAAGTGACCTTGAGAGGGTGTATCCTCCAGCATTCCACATT
Source organism: Lasiurus borealis (assembly GCA_004026805.1). NCBI lineage: Eukaryota > Metazoa > Chordata > Mammalia > Chiroptera > Vespertilionidae > Lasiurus > Lasiurus borealis. Next base: position 24,176 of record PVJN01014005.1, on the reverse strand, counting down.
CTACCCGCCCCCACTCCCCCATTCATTCTTCAGGCCACTCTCCCTGGATCAGCGGTTCTCAAAGTGCAATCTCAGACCAGCAACATATGCATCGCTCGAGAGATTGTGAGAAACGAAGGTTCTAGGGCCTGTTCTAGAGAAAATGATACTCCAGTGTTGACACCCTGGAATATACCCATGCAGCAGCCTTTGGATTTGGATGGCTTTGGATTCTGAGTTTGGATCCTGTTTTCCACCACTTACCGGCTGTGTGACCTCCAGCAAGTCACCTCATGTTTCTGAACCTCAGTCTCCTCATCTGTAAAATGGATCTCATGACAATAGCCACCTCCTCGGGTTGTCTTGGGGATTACATGAAATGCCGTAGTAAAGGGTTGAGCAGTGTCTGGCATTTAGTAAGTGGCCAGTAAATATTAATGATTATGATGGATCTTCCAGGGTTTGAATCTCATCTTCACCATCTATTAGCTAAGAGGCCTGAGAAGGTTACTTACCTCTTTGGTGCCTCAGGTTCCTCATCTGCGAAATGAGGATAGTAACTGTCTCAATGAAGAGTTGTTGCCGAAACCGGTTTGGCTCAGTGGATAGAGCGTCGGTCTGCAGACTGAAAGGTCCCAGGTTAGATTCCGGTCAAGGGCATGTATCCTGGTTGCGGGCACATCCCCAGTAGGGGGCGTGCAGGAAGCGGCTGATTGACGTCTCTCTCGTCATTGTTTCTAACTCTCTATCCCTCTCCCTTCCTCTCTGTAAAAAATCAATAAAACATATTAAAAAAAAGTTGTTTTAGTGAGATGATGGCTGCAGAGGGCTTGTGTGAAGACAGCAAACAGTGCAGGTCGGCTGTCACGATTATAATTCAGTCCTTTCAGGGACACTTCTTCTTGACCCCCTCCCCTGTCATCACTTGGAAGGTGCCAGCAGAGGCAGAAAGAATCGGATACCACCAGCCCCCAACGGTGAGCTCCCGCCTCCTTGGGGAAGGCCCTCCCGGCCATTCGTTCCTGCCTTTTTTCTTCCCTCCTAATTTGATGTCTCCGTGTCTCCGGAGAGCTCACTCCGGGTCAGTCACGACCTTTTCTTACATTTTTTAGGCAATAATTTTTTTTTGTGTTAGATTTTCTTTGTAGCTCACTGTTCTCCTCCTCTCCTTCCCCGCCTCCCCTTCCTCTGGGCACCGGGAGCTTACAGGATTTCATGCATTTTAATTAGAAAAGAAACCCACTGATAAGGTGGGAACATTTGTCTACCTCAGGCAAACCTGAGATGCTTAGGCCCACAGATCCTTGACTCAGTGTGGGGGAGGCCTCACCCACCCATCTCTGAGCCGCCTGCTTCTCCAGAGAAATGATTTTAACAAAGTTGTCCTGCAACTCTGGGGCTGACTGTATGGCGTGAGTCTTCATTAGGCAAGACTCAGGTTCCTTTCTGTGTGCTTACTCTGTCATAATCTTACTCCCGTTGGTATTGCTTTTTAAACTAGCTACTCCTTCCGGAAGGAAAGAGAAGGTGGCTCTCATTGACTGAATGCCTACTATGTACCGAGCATTTGTGCTTGACAGATGCTCCGTTACTGGAGCTTTATCCAAATGTCAGAGGGGGGCGGTGTTAGGCCCGTTTTGCAGGTGGAAAGACTGGCACCCAAAGAGGGTGTGGAGAGCAGCACCCACTTGTGGCAAAACTGTGCAGAAAGTGGTATTTTTCGAATCTGTGCCTCCCTCTCGGAGCCCGTCACCTCCAGGTTTTGGGGTGTTCTGCCTCTGGCTGCTCGGGATGGGCCAGTGAGACCTCCATATTCCCAGGCCAGCTCACCCAGCAGAGGTTCAGATTTTCTTTCCTTTCTAACTTTCATTTTCATGAAAACTTGCACGTTCTTAATTCCATGCATTCAGCATCCAATCTCTTCCAAAGCTAATGCAGAAAGTGAATTCCAGGCAGAGAGATGACATCCCGGTGCTGTGGTTTGTAAGGTCCAGGGCTGAAGTGGGGACAAAGTGGGGACAAAATTCTTGCTCTTGGACTTGGAGGGCGGTGGCTTTAATCTGGAGGTGGGCACTCTCAGTCTGCGTGTTGTGGTTCCCTACGAGAATGGTGCTTTCCGATAGGCCGAGAGGAAGGAAGGTGGCGGTCTGGGTGTCATGACATCTGTGTGGTTAACTCTGTCCCCTCTGCCTGCTTTTCCTTTCTAGTACAAGGATGTACTCATGTTTTGTTTTTTTTTAAATATATTTTTATTGATTTCTTACAGAGAGGAAGAGAGAGGGATAGAAAGTTGGAAACATGGATGAGAGACAGACATTGATGAACCACCTCCTGCACGCCCCCTACTGGGGATGTGCCTGCAACCAGGATACATGCCCTTGACCAGAATCGAATCCGGGACCCTCCAGTCCGCAGGCCGACGCTCTATCTACTGAGCCAAACTGGTTTCGGCATGTAGTGATGGTTTTATGTTGCCTCATTTTTAATAAAATGGGAGACATAAAAAAGACGTCCCCTTTAAGTACACCTACAGTGAGCCTTCGGGCAGCCCTCCCCAGCTTTGGGAACTACTGCTTTGGAAACTCACCTCACTTGGCCAACTCCTCGTCGAATCTCAAGCTCCCACCCGAGTCCCTAACACACCACAGCCCCCTTGAGTGCTGCCTCGGTGTGCCGCCTGCATTCGGTTCCGGGGAAGGTGGATTTTTTCCAAGGGGAGGCAGTCCCGGCTTCCGTCTCCCTCTATGCTGGTTGCTGCCTGCAGATGTCTTTCTAGTAAGTGCAGATTATCTGACACCTGCACCATATGCTAACAACTAATTAGAGCAGAACCGAAATATTGCAGAGCCGCGTGGCTCCCTGAGCTGCAAGCCCCGGCTGAAATGCTCTTTCTGCTGTAATTTCAGTAGCGCGTGTGTGGATTTGATGAAGGCGTTTTCGTTAAGTATCATGTCCCAGGCTGGGTCCTAATGTTAATCTGGCCCTCGGCATCCTCAGCCTGCCGAGTCCTCGGTGGGGCCGTGCAGGTGAGAATCGCTTGTGATTGTGGAATCCTGACTCAGCTGCAGCTTGGAAAGGGCAGGGACAGGCCTACGGCCACCTGGAGCAAAGGGCAGAGTTCACTCCAGGTCACTGCCTGGGCAGCCCCTGGATTAATCATCCCCTCCTCGGGGCACGCATTTGTCACCCTCTGTCTGTCTACCGTGTGGCCCCTGCCCACGATTCTCTAGCCAACCCTAGTGTATTTCCTTCCTAGGACTTTGCAAGTCAAAATCACTCATTTCCTCTCCCTGTCAGCCTCACCCTCAAGATTTCCCCCTCTGTTTATTCATTCAATTGTTGAACAGGACCCGTGGGCCAGGCACCATTCTTGGAGTTGGGACTATAAACGTGAGCAAACCAGAGATGGTCTCTGCCTTTATTGAGCTTACGTTATGGTGGAGATGGGGGAAGAAAATGAATGTGTGTGTGAGAGAAGGGAGAAAAATGACACAGGTAAGGGGAGAAGGTATGACAGGGATGCAGGCCGCTTTGTTGGCTAGGGTGGGTCAGTCAGGAAAACTTCTTCAGAGAGGTGACACTGAGCAGAGATAGAGCGAGAACAAGGAACATCATAGTTGCTTCACTCTTTGGTATCACCAGGTACTAGTCCAATGCCTGGCACAGGAAAGGGGCTCTCTAAATGCTGTGAAATGAAAAAATGAAGGAATAACAGAATGCATAGAAGAGAAGGGAACCTGGATCTGTAGCTTTTCTTACATTGGTCTAGTGCCCCCTGGGGAGGGCGTCCGGCCAGTTCTCTCTGAGAGGCTCCTCTGGGTGTGTTTGTACCAGGGCAATATTCTGGGAGGGAGACTGGTGGGAACTGGAGCTTTGGTTCCAGAGCTGACTGACCTGAATTTGGTTTCCATGGTGATTTACCAAACCTTTGCCTTAAGATCTTCATCTACGAAACAGAGGCAGTAGTCTGACTACTAAATTCGTGCAGCCTGGATGTGGAAGAAATGATAAAGGATTAAGTAAGCACGTTTGTACACAGACGTAGAGATAAGTACTACCTAATGAGTTGGGACCTGGCATTATGGTATTTAATTTTTATAACAATGTCACAATATTGGAACCATTAGACATTCCATCTTTGCAGATGAGAAAATGATAGGTCTGAATGGTTAAGTCACTTATTCCAGATAATAAATTAGTCAGTGGAAAAGCCAGGATTCAAACTCAATACTCTCTGGGTCTAGAGTCTGAGCTTCTAGTATCCTTCAAGTCTGCCCCCCTCCCTCAGTCCCTGGAAAAGTCGCTATGCTGCCTTAGTCTCTGTAGCTCATTTTCTATAGCTCAAATAGAAAGATTCTCTTTCTGTAGAATTTATCAATAGTGGCAATTAATAATTTACTAATAACATTAACGAAGCGAAAGAATGCTGGCCTGATTTTTCTCCTGGCATCTTGCCTAAGTGCTTCTTCAGCTTATTTGATTTACTAATAGAAGTATTTATGGAATGGAAAGGCTTCCCATGACACATCTAGAAACTACAGAGAGCAGATCACTTATCTTTGTGCTGCTTAAAAGACTACCGTTTGGAAGGATGAAGAGCATGAGGTCTGTTCTCTCACTGCCTTGACCAACCCTTTTAACTCAGTTTCTGATGAAGGCACACCATCTGCCAGCATTTCCTTTGCTCAGATGTGAAGGGTCTAGTGAATGCCCGCTTTCCTTTCTATCATTATCAATGTGCATTCAATATTTAGGTGGGATTTGTAATTATTTTATGAGTTAGATCTCAGCTTACCTTGTGATCCAAGAGGAAGAAAGATTTCACTCCTATTTGTAGATGAGGAAATCAAGATGGGCGGTGCCTTAGATGAGTGTTTCTTTTTTAAAAAAATTATTTATTGATGAGAGAGAGAGAGACAGAGAGAGAGAGAGAGAGAGAGAGAGAGAGAGAGAGAGAGAGAGAGAGAAACACTGATTTATTGTTATTCTTACTTATGTATTATAATTGGTTGATTCTTGTATGTGCTCTGACTGGGGTATGGAACCTCAGTCTTGGATATTGGGATGATGTTCTACCTAACAGCTACCCAGGCAGGAGACTGTTTCTTGAAGAGTGGTCTGTGGACCTCCCATAGATGAATTGATTGAACAGCTTATTAAAATAAGATTCCTGAGCCCTATGCATACTCATGAACTCAGACTCTCTGTGGCTAAGGTCCCCCAAGATGCATTTTAAACAAATTCCCCAGGCGATTTTAATTGAAGTTTAAGACTCCCATTTTAGAATTTATGCCAATATATACTGCCAAAGTTTTGAACAGATGATCCCCAAAGCTGACTCTGAAGCATGTCCAGGAAAAATGACCAGGGCTGGGAGGGGGACTCAGGACAAGTGTTTTGCCATCAGTTTAAGGAGTTTGTAGTGTTAACCCTAGAAAAGGGAAGGGAAGGGAAGGAAGGGAAGGGAAGGGAAGGGAAGGGAAGGGAAGGCTGCCATATGGGAAGACCCAGGGAACAGCTCTGTGACCAATGAGTTGACCTAGGGAACAGAGCTAGGGCCAATGAGTTGGTGGAAGTTATAGTGAACCCGCTAACAGAGTAATCTAAGGCTAGACAGGGCTGCTTCTGGAGGGGGCAAGTTTTCCATCAGTCACTGGAGATGTACAAGTTGGATATGACTTAGTGGGTTGGATACAGAAAATATTCATGCATAAAACGAAGGTTAGCCATTAACAATTTACTTTCTAGTGCTGACATTTTATTGTTTTATAACTCATTTCCTCTCTTTTAAAAGGTGGTAATTAAGTGTGTGTGAGTGTGTGTGTGTGTGTGCGTGCCTGTGTGTATGCAAGGATGTGTGCATGCTTGTAGGTGTGCCTTACAGGGAATTATGAGTTACTTAGGGAAGATGAGAAGTTAATTTATTCATTATTGAGTATTTTTTTATTGTCTCTATATAACAATTTCTGTGTCAGGAATTGGTGATTCAGAATTGCCTAAGACACATTTCTCACACAGAAGAAAGTCTTAGTCTAGTGCAGTGGTTGGCAAACTCATTAGTCAACAGAGCCAAATATCAACAGTACAATGATTGAAATTTCTTTTGAGAGCCAAATTTTTTAAACTTAAACTTCTTCCAACGCCACTTCTTCAAAATAGACTCACCCAAGCCATGGTATTTTGTGGAAGAGCCACACTCCAGGGGCCAAAGAGCCGCATGTGGCTTGCAAGCTGTAGTTTGCCTACCATGGGTCTAGTGAAATAGACTAATTAACAGGGTGTTAAAATGATCTGTGAGTAGCAGGTATAGGGCATTTGGGAGTGCTAAGAAGGGGACCTTACTCAGTCTGTGATGTGTTTGGGGTGGAGAAGAGGAGTTAGGATAGGGTTCCTGGAGGAGATAGGTATAATTTTGACCACTGAGGAGGACTGGGAAGGTCAAGCAGAGGGAAGAGAATGGGCTAAGGCATTGGAACAAGAACTAGTGAGAGGTGAGTGGAAATGCTGAGGAAGCCTGTGGTTTTGGAGAAAAAAGCGTGATGCTGTGCAGGTGTGATATGAGGCTGAGTGTGACATGACTCTGTGCTCCATGCTAAGGAAAGTGGCCTCTATCCTGGAGGAGCTAGGAGTGACTTACAAAGGTTAAAACAGTGGAGTAATAAGGACTAAGATCATGCTAGTGACATTTGGTTTTATCAGTGTAACTGATGAGCAGATGTTAGAATGGCTTTTGTGATCTCATTGGCTGATAATCACAGACACCTTGAAGCAACATCAAAAAGGCCAGTGAGCCCAGCCAGTGTGGCTCAGTGGTTGAGCATCCACTTGTGAACCAGGATGTCATGGTTTGATCCCGGTCAGGGAATATGCATGGATTATGTGTTTGATCTCCAGTAGGGGGCAAGGAGGAGGTAGCCAATCAATGTTTCTATCTCTCTATTCCTTTCCCTTCCTTGCTCTAAAATCAATATATATATATAACAAATGCTGGTGAAACTCAGAAGCCACATACTGTTGTCTCACACACTCTCCTTGTCAGGAGTAGCCCTGACTTTCTGCCGTCCTTCCTGTCACTACCACTAATGATCCAGTGCCTCATTAGGGAGGCCATTGAGTAACCTTGCATGCAGACCTACAAACCAGGAGTGATGTTCTCAGCATGCGTTTCGTAATCCCAAGGGCCCTGCTGGAATCCACCAGGTACACTGGCGCCCAGAATACATGCAAACATTTTGCTTTGGTGTTCCATACCTCCCTGCCAAGGCACAGGAAAAAACCATACTTACAAATTTACTCCAAATATTTTCCTTCTTTTGAGTCTCCATTATTTCACATGGATGTAGTGGGCTGAAAAAATTTACTGGGGGATTTAGAAATATTGCAGGTTTGCTAGACTCCACTTGTGCACATGGGCTCTGTTGGCTTCCTGTTAGTACATAAACATCTCTGTCAGCACCAACAGAGGGAGCATATGTGTGGTGGCCATTTTCTGTTTGTTTTGCTTATCAGTAAGTTAGAAATATATCCAAAGACCCACTGTTTCTTGCTTCTTTTTGCTTGTGGAGGTATTTTGTCATGTTGCTAAGCTACCACTACTGAAGGATTCTACTTTGGGGAATGGAAGTTATTGAAAAACATCTAATGAACATCCTAGCAAAGACTTTTTTTTGCCCATTTTGGTAAGGGTCTGCAGTGGGCTGAAGAAGGTGGATAGTTGAACTAAAAACCCAGAAGGTCTCTAGAGACAAATACCACAGACACATAAGAAACATTCTGATCATAATAGAGTTAAAAATTGGAGTACATCACCAAGGAAAGAGTCAAGTTAGGAAGTTGCAGTATCCTATATAATAAAAGCCTAATATACTGTCTGGTCGTCCGGTCATCGTTCAACCAATCAAAGTGTAATATGCTAATGATATGCTAAGACCACTCAACTGCTCACTATGATGTGCACTGACCACCAGAGGGCAGATGCTCTAACAGGTAGGTTAGCTGCTGGGGTCCAGCCAATCGGGACTGAGTGAGAAGGGCTGGACATGCCCTGGAGGCTTCCTGAAGTCCCTCCCTAGCTGGTTAACTTTCCATATTCCTCCATGGCCCCAATCATGCACTGGTGGGGTCCATCGGCCTGGCCTGCACCCTCTCACAACCCAGGACCGTTCAGGGGATTTCGGAGAGCCAGTTTCAGCCTGATTCCACAGGCCAGGGAAAGGGATCCCCTTGGTGCATGAATTCGTGCACAGGGCCTCTAGTTTAACTAATAAACTGTCAGTTGCCTTCTTGAAAATCTCATAGAATAGATTAAAGAGAAGGAATAGTACTCTTCCTCAAAAAGCAAATGGTGATTACACAAATGCTTGCTGGGCCTCTTGCCTCTTCGCTGGACCAGTTCCTGCTGAGATGTTCAGGATTCCTAGAGATTTATTCATTCATTTACCAAATAATTATCAAGCTGGGCACTAGGTAACAAGACAAATAAGGCTCTTACCCTCATGGAATACACTTTCTGCTCTTGCTGCAGCTTCTCTTGTATTTGTCAGGATTCTGTCTGTGCAAGTGACAGAAACTCACATTATACTGGCATGAGTTAAAAGAGAATAAATTTACTCTAAAAACTGTGCAGCCCAGGAATGGAAGGTGGATTCGGACATGGCTGGGTTCCATGACTCGAATGATGTTAGGGAAGCTGTCTTTCTCCCTTCACCTCTTGTCTTTGCTTTTCTTCATTTGCAAGGTCATTCTGTCACCCCAGAGAGGATTCTTCCTATAGCCACAGAAGATGGTTTCTCTAAGACCCAGGCTTACATTGTCTCAGTGCAGGACTCCTAGAGAAGTAGAACTTCTTCTTAATGCCTATATAGCATCCTTCTAGTGGAATTCCCATTGGCTCTACTAGGACTATGTGCTCATCCCTGGACCAATCAAAGTTGGTTCTGTGCGAGATGCAGAATCTGGAGAGAGAAATGTATTAGCAGTGAAGAAGAAAACTTTACACCCTGACCAGCTGAGCTAGTCAATGTAGAAACCTCACAAATCCTCTAAACCCTATTCTCAGAGGCCTAAGTCAGCACCTGCCAGACACAGCCCTTCCTGTTGCCTTACTCACATTCAAGTGAAAGCAACTTCCTAAGAGAAGGGCCTCCTGGCTTATCAGGGGAAGAAACTCAGAACCTTTTTACTCTTTCCACTGGAAGTCTCAGGCTAGATGCATGGCTCCATGATTTATTGACTAACACCAGGACTAATGAAAGCTAATAAAACTATAAGGTCTGGCAAGACACAAATACAAATGGTGTCACCTCCAAGTGACCCATACTCTCTCAAATGCAGTTTGTATCATGAGCCGTAGTAGGTAACGGGGAGTTTCGTTAGTCAGCTTACAAGTGGGAAGATACATACAAGAGTTGAACAACGATCTCTAAAACATAGTAACTGTATTTGTGGACATCCAATGATGATAAAATAGTGCACTGAATTATTGTTATCATCATAGAAAAGGACACTAGAGAATAAGGGGCCAACTGAGACTGTTTTTAAGAATTTTCATGGCTTTCTTTCGCTGGAGTTATGCCTGTGGTCATTAGGAAGGCTTTCTGGCCCTAGCCGGTTTGGCTTAATGGATAGAGGATTGGCCTGCAGATTGAAGGATTCCGGTCAAGGGCATATGCTTGGATTTCGGGCTTGGACCCATGTAGGGGGCATGAAGGAGGCAACCAATCAGTGGTTCTCTCTTATCATTGATGTTTCTATATCTCTCTCCTTCTCTCTTACTCTCTGAAATCAATAAAAATATATTTTAAAAAATAAACAAAAAAAACTTCACTAACTTAAAAAAAAGGAAGGCTTTCTGGAAAAGTGGATCTTAAAAGATGAACTATAACCCTGGGCAATCAGTTGGTTGAGCATTATCTCATGCACCGAAAGGTTGCTGGTTTGATTTCTGGTCAGGGCTTGATCCGCCATAGGAGGTTCAATCCCTAGTAGGGAGTGTGCAGGAGGAAGCAGATCCATGTTTTGCTCTCACATAGATGTTTTTCTCTCTCCCTTCTTTTCTCTCTAAAAAATCAACTAAGAAAAAAAAAAAGAGGGACTGAAGAGATGATATGCAGAGGATAGAATTCTCCCCCTGTACTAGTCATGATTCGCTTAGCTTCCTCCTACATAAGCTTTATGGTATCATGCTCCTGCCTCTTACTAATAAGAAAGGCCACTGGAGAGACATGAAAGAGCTGACCCTTCTCCTGCATGTGAAAAAGGAGTTTACAGATATTGGCAACCAGAGGGGTGTTTGAAACACTTAGCATAATGTGTACTCTCCAAACACAAATATTATTAACGGGAAATGGGGTCTTTGGAGGGCCATTCTGGACCTTTGAGCTTGACCTTAAGTAGCTAATGATTTCCTTCCAAAGTTGTGCCATCAGGATTGCCACAGTTACTTCCTACAGAAATGACAACCAGTGTATGAATAGTGCATCTGACCGTTTATGAAGCACCCCCAAAACTATCCCCAGGGTAAATATCCCAATGGAAAAACGGGGCTCACATAGAAATTATCTGTAGAACAATATAGCAGTCATTCAGACTATTAATTATTTTTCCTCAAAGACCCTACATTCTCTGAATCAGATTTTTCATAATCTCCAGGGTTTTACCACACCCTCTGAAACTGGGGTCAGGCGATGCTGAGAAAGCATGCTTCCTTGAGCTGTCCCAGGACGGTGCCTCTGATTATCTGAGCCAATGCTGGGGCGGGTGTTGGTGGCTGGGGTGAGCAAGGAAGTGACCAGATTGCGGGTGATGCTGCTCACCCAGGCTTGTTTCTCCAGTCTTGTGGGAGGCTGCCTGTTCTATTAGATTCTCAGTCAGTGCGGAGTCCCTTGGAGAGAGGCTTCCTTCCCTCTGGGGGGTGTCAGGAGAGAGTCTTGAAATGAGGGTTCCCTTCCTTTATTTCAGAGAGATGACTTGCAGGCAAATCTGAGAGACACACTAGGGACAAGTTCAGAGAAGAGACATCCTAGTCTGGACACCATCTGGGAGACCTGGGCCCGCTAGGAGTGAGCTATGTCCTTGGGTAAATAAATGGCTTTGCCTCTTTGAGTCTTGGTTTCTTCAGACGTGAAGCAGGATAAATAGTATCCACTTTGCCAGCTTAAACTAAGTAACTGGGATGATAATAATAAAAATTGTTAATATATATTGAGCTTTCTTTGCATCATCTATTTGCCATAGGGGTTTAATCCTGTAATCTTTCTCTGAATAGATTTAATGTAGCCATTTTCTACATAAGGGAACCGAGATTTGGAAGAGTTGAACACTTTGTTCAAGATCACATGCCTGGTTCTTGTGAAATCATATGGTATTTTTCCTTTTCTGTCTGGTTCATTTCACTCAGCACGATACCTTCTAGGTCCATTTATTCATGTTGTCGCAAATGGCAAGCTTTCATTTTTTTATGATCAAGTAATATTCATTTTGTGTGTGTGTGTGTATACATACATATCACATCTTCTTTATCCATTTGTTTATTGAATGAGCATGTAGGTTGCTTCCATATCTTGGCTGTTGCTGCAGTGAACATTTGGATGCATATGGAAAAATAAAATTATTTTAAAACAATGATCCATGGTTGGTAAAGGCAGAGCCACCTTTCCAATGAAGGCAGTTTCATTCCAAAGGTGGTGCTCCTAATCTCTACACCATAGTGCCTGGCCCAGCATGCATGCTTCATGAATGATAGTAATGAGCAGTATGTGGGATGAAGGTTGTGGAGAGACTGGTTGGTCATGGAGTGGTGTTGGGCAGGCTTTGATGGATGGCAGGGTAGGAGGTAGGCAGGGAGACTTCCACCCACCTTCCTACCCCAGGCGGACACCTAGTTCACTGCAGTGGCCAGTCTGAGTGAAAGGCTGCCTTTTCTAAAGGTTTCGGGTGTCACTACGGCTTTATTTGGCTCAGATAAATGCAGGGGCTTTCTGCAGAGGAACCGGTCAGAGGAGAGTTGGTTTCTGAGAAATTAATTGGAATTCCCTTAGCATTCCACAGGCATCAGCCTGCACATTGTTCATCCCCAGTAGATTATCATTAATCGGGTGAGCGGGGAGAGGGAAACAGTCTCTGATAGCTAATTTATTCCTGTCTCCAGGGTGAAGGGGTGGGAGTGGGCTGAGGTGTCTGGATTTACTTTGAGGGATTTGGGCAGAAAGCCCAGTGGCTGATGGTATGGGGACCTGATTTAAATAGAGAGATTAACGACTTCTGGTCTCAACAAGGGTTAGGAAGAGAGTTTTCCGAGGCCTGTAATTATTATTACATTTTTCTTCTTCTCAGCTTTGGGTTTTCACTAACCTCCTCTCATAAATCTTCTCCCATAACAAAATCTCCCAATTAGTGTTTGTTCTCGTCCAATTAGTGTGTTTTGGGGATGCTGGTTTCCCAGTAGCCAGGAGCCATTTTTTTTTTCAATAGTAGATGTGACTTCTGACACCTTATACTCTTCTGTATTCTCTCTGTACCTACTCTACTACCCATCCTTCTTGTCTTACACGGCCTTCAGCTTTAGGCTGGGAGGTTATGGTTTTGATACCTAATAGGGTGATTATGGGGCTCTGGTTCTGGAAGGTTTAGGTGTGAATGCCAGTCTAGTTGTGTGGCTATAAGTAAGTACTGTAACTTAACTTCTCTGGGCATTGATATTCTCATTGGTAGATGGGAACGATCTCAACTGCTGCACAAACTGCAGCACAGATCCGACGTGACCCGGAGTGTTGTGTCCAGACCACAGCAGATGCTTCATGTCATTCTCCTTCCCTGGACAAAGCAAGGAGGCACTGTCATGCCCAGGTGTGGGTGGGAGTCTTCCCTTAAATGACACTGCTCACCAGCCGCTCAAGGTCAGTCCACTCTCCTATCGTGTTACCTTGGGAATTACGGAGAGGCCACAAGCTAACACCTTCCAGGTGCCTGCCCTTTGAGGCACCCTGCTGTCATTAGGCTGGCCTGCCTTCAGCTCTGGCTAATGGGCTCCAAGCATTAAGAAATCTTCTCATAACAGAATCAGCAACACCCCATGGAGCCAACCTGCCAGGTATGATTTGTATCTCTTCCCTCGGTCTCTTTGTCCACTTTACTTCACTCCACAGACACCACGGTAAGGCCCTTGCCTCCTTTGTTCCACTCCCACTCGCCCCCCTGTACACAGATTAGGGCTCTGAAGTCAGACTCTTAGGTTTGACATAGTATTTAATGTTGCACATTTCAAAGTGATATAAATGGAATCATGCTATGTCAATTATTTTGCAATTTGTATTTGGTTGTTTACCATTATGCTCCAGAGGCTCATTCCTGTTGTATCTTGTAACTTTAATTCATTTTTCCAATGATATAGTACTCCACAATATGACTATGTCACAAATTACCAACTCAATAGTTGATACACAGTTGGATTACTTCCAATATTTTTTTGAACAAATTTTTTTTTTATTGATTTCAGAGAGGAAAGGAGAGGGAGGAAGAGATAGAAACGTCAATGATGAGAGAGAATCATTGATCAGCTGCCTCCTGCACGCCCCCTAGTGGGAATCGAGCCCAAACCAGGGCATGTGCCCTGACCAGGAATTGAACCTTGACCTTCTGGCTCATAGGTTGATGCTCGACCACTGAACCACACCAGCCAGGCCCAGATTTTTAAAATTACTATAAGCAATGTTGCTATAAATATATATTGAATGCTGATGTACATGTGAAAGAGCTTCTTAAGAGCAAGTACCTGAAACTTGGAAATTGCTGGCTCATGGGGTTTTGTCCATTTTCAAATTTATTACGTAATGCCAAATAATTTCTCAAAGTAACTATACAAAAGTCACTTTCCCTAGCAGTATGTAAATATTCCATTCCTGTTCCTACTTGATATTAGTAGACTTCCTTCCCGCCCCCCATACACACAATTCTGGTGTGTGTGTGAAATAGCATCTCAGGATTTCATTTGATTTGCATTTCAATGGTTTGCATTTCTCTGATATCTAGTGAGATTGAATATCTTTTTATATATTTATTAGGCATTTGGATTTTCTCTTTGTAAAGTGTATGTCTGAACCTTTTGTTCATTTTTCTGTTTTGTTGTTCATCCTTTCTGTTATTTGTTTTCAGGAGATTTGTATTTTTTGTACACTAGATTTTTTTGTTGTTACAATTATTGCAAATAGCTTCTATTCATTAGTAACATATCTTTCCACTCTCTTGATGGAGGGTTCTTCATTTTAATGTAATCTAGTTTCTAAGAGATGAAATTGAGGCTTAGTGTCTTTGTGTTTTCTGTAAGGTCTTTTTTTTTTGTAGGTGGCTGAGACAGATTTAAATCCAGATCTGAGTATAAAAATTGATTTCTTTCTGTCATATTAGACCATCTCCAGGCAACAGTGTCTAGAAGATGGTCAGACACAGAGCAAGAATTCATGAAAATTTTGTTAGATTGTTTTTTGGCAGAACGGTTGTCCAAATAAAATAAGGAGTTTTTACAAAAATGGAATTTAGACACATCCATTTCCACCATCTACCAAGTCTAACCCCTCTTCTTCCCCCTTGTAAACACCAATGCCAACCAAATCTAGGTAGACTGACTCGTGTGTCTTCGTGACTGTGTGTAATCCTGACGGATAACACCTCAGATAAAGAGAAATCAAGTTGTCTCTCTAAATGAGCACAGGAAGATTTGGGCATCTGTTCCTCTTAAACACAGCATATTTCCATTGTCATAAGACATTTGATACTGAGCTGGCGAGTGGAAATACAAATGCATTAGTAGTGCAGCGTCTCAGTGAATATCTCCTTAATCACCGAGAGTGGGACTTCTTCATTTAAATTTCTGATTAGACGTGTTGGGCACAGAGAGCACCACTCTGATCTCATTAGCCCGAGTGATCATGTGCACTAATTACCCCTCTTCCAAAGTCAGGGGTTCATTTATTACCTATGTGGATGGACCCTTTCTTCACCCTCAGCATCCGAGTGACAAATGAGCTTGGGGACAGGATGGAGGTGCCGGGGAGGGGCACGAGGCCAATAAGGGAGATGGTTTATGTGGAAGGCACAGCAGGGCCAGGTAATAGTGCTCATGCCCAGCAAGCTGAAACCTAACTTCTACATTTTACTGATGGCCAAGTGATGTGCAACGTGGACCATGCTCTTTCTCTCTAGGAAGTTAGCTTCTCCGTGGCCAGTTGACGTAGAAATACGGTAGCCAAATGCTAAAGCCTATGATATAACCACGAGGGATTTTGGATGATAGAGAGATAACCGTCACTTAACTCGGGATATCTGGGACTGCTTTATTCCTGACATGACCTTCTGGCCCTGTGGTGTCAGGATTCGATGAGCCCATGTGAGTAAGACTGTGTGTGGGGTTGGGAAATGGAAATATTTTCTGCTCCCTCTCACCATGGAGACCCTGGGAAGCAGCCTTGGGATTCACCGATTCTTCCAGAGCACTGCGGAGCTAGTTCTGATCTCAGAGGAGTCATTTCCAAGTTGGTTTTCGAATACCTCCTCCCCCCATAGATTTAGAGGTGTTCCAGTCTTAAAACAAGGAAAACCAAAGCTCCTAGGAAAGACATTTTTCTTTGGCTCACACTCCCAAAAGTATTCTTTCCATCCGGTGTAATATATGGTGGGAGTATACATTAATTCATTTTTTTCAGGGGCAGTTTGTCATATCTATTAAAATTATATATGCGTGCCTGTTGACCCAGAAATCCTACACCAGAAACTTATACTATAGAATATTTGCATAAGATTCAAAGATATATACAGTAGTACCTCGAGATATGATTTTAATTCATTCCATAACCTTGAGGCATGGAAAACTATGAGACGCTCGAGTTGAGGTAAACTGGTGGGTCATGTGCAGCCGGGCAATCCACGCGATTACTCCTATCTCAAATGTTGCTCGTATTTCAAAGCAAAAATCGCTCGCTCGATCGCTTGTATCTCAAAAAATCTCTTATGTTAGGGCACTCATATCTCGAAGTACCACTGTATTTATATTATATACATCTATATGAAGAAATACATACACACACAGTCTTATACATATCTACCGCTGTGTCATCTACATCTTTAGAGAGATCTTTATTGCAGAATTGTTCCTAATAGGAAAAAATAGAACCAGACCTAATATATATACCAGTAGGAGATTGGATAAATAAATAATGATGCACAGTGCAGAATGATGCAATACTAAAAGAATGCAAGAGGTTTTTGCAGTGGCATGGGGAAGGTGTCCAAAATCCATTCAGTGAGAAAAACTGGCTGTAGGACTGTATATAGTGTAGTATCCCATCTGTGTGAAGGGGTATGCGTTTATTAGTGTACCTGTCAGTGGTTCTTTGTGGTTATCTCCAAGAGGAGGCTGGGAGGGAGAGAGGGACAGAGGAACTTCCTCTTGCAAGTTATACATTACAGCATCATTTGAAATCTCACAACAAGCTGACTTTACATTGATAATCAGCAAAAGCAATAACTATAAAATGCTTGCCATACAGCCCTGATAAAGATGGGGGCCCTCTATCCCAAGGCCAAGTACTGATAGGCTGTCAGAATTGCAAAGCAATTAGAAATCATTGCCTTGAGCACCTGAAATGAGTCCGGCTCAGTGACTGATAAAAAATAACATGCCTCTAAGAATAAGACTGACCCAACCACTAAATAATACCCTTAAAAGAGTTGTGTTCATCGCAGATAGAAGATATAATGTGTACCAGCTACTGTTTAAATATATATTTTATTGATTTTTTTACAGAGAGGAAGGGAGAGAGATAGAAAGTCAGAAACATTGATGAGAGAGAGACATCGATCAGCCGCCTCCTGCATGCCTCACAGTGGAGATGTGCCCGCAAGCAAGGTACATGCCCTTGACCGGAATCAAACCTGGGACCTTTCAGCCCGCAGGCTGACGCTCTATCCACGGAGCCAAACCGGTCTCGGCACCAGCCACTGTTTAAGATGAATGTGATCCTGCCACTGTATTTGCAGTTAGAGCCCATGTCTGCCAGTGTCTGTCTTTGCAGAGCTGGTGACACAGCTCCAGGACCTGTGTGTGGATTCACGGGCATAATGTTGCCTGCACACACTTGATTGTAGCACTAAGATATCCGCTCTTGCCATCTCCTCCTCCATCAAATCACTCTTTTACCGCTTGCTTCCTTCCTCTTTTCCTTCATTCTCTCTTCATTTCTTCCTTTAGCAAATCTTTTCCTAGCCTGTGCCGTGCACTGAACTGGGAAAGCACTAATTAAGTCACAAATTTGTCAGAATTCCTGCTCCAAGCAGCGAGTTCATGGTCTACTAGGGCAAATGACCATGAACACATTGGATGATAAATTCTAATAAGGAAGAGGACAGGGCCAGATTGAATTCGGTGGCCAATAGGGTGGACTCTTGGCTCTGCTCCAAATGTGTGGCCTTGGCAAGTTACCATCTGCAAAGCCATTGCTTCATAGATAATTTGGAAATAGTAGTATTTATCTCCTAATAGTACAGATGTGAAATAAAGCATGTGGTGCTTTTCTCCCCTTCTTTTTCCTTCCCCTTTTTCTTCCTTCCTTCCCTTCCCTTTTTTGTTGGCTTGTTCTATTAAACTTATTGATGAAAGAATATCCAAACAATAGAAAAATTTCGTAAGAGTTTATTTGGGCCAAAATTTGAGGATATTCCTGAAAGCAAAATCTCAACAGATTGGAAAAATGCTCTGGAGAATGGCAGTTAGAATCAAAGGAGAAGATGTAAGGAGGGTTAATTGAAATATATTGGCTCTATATTAAGGAACCAGGAGAAAACAAACTGGGGAATCTCTAGGACTGGATAAAAAGCAATATATATATATATATATTTACATTGGTGTATACAGGATAGTTAATAATTAACATCTTCAACACACAGACATAGTATGTGGGGAATAAGATAACAGTGTATGCTTCAATGTAGGGTCTTGTGCTCTGGTCCCAGCAGTCATGCCTTCAAGGGGTAGGAAAAGAAAATTACTCTGACATTTTAAAGGCATATTAAAAATATGGGCTGCATAAAAATATGGGCACAGCTCACCTAAGGTAAAGATTGAATTTTGCTAAGGGAGCGATAGGCCTGGAATGTGACTATCTGCTGAGGTTTTCCAATTAGGAATTTACATTCACACCATCCTTTGTGGTCATTTTTGATTACCGAGGTTATCAGGCCTGCCATGTGGCACCCCTGAGTTGGTCAGCTTTATTGCATAATCCCTCTTTCTTTTGAGGGTATGCTGATTAAAGCTGGGCTCAGTGAAACAAGGAAGGGCTTAGGACAGGAGAAGTAGCAGGAGAGAGCTTAGTGGGGCTGCTTTGGCTCCATATAAACATTGTGGGGATGATGTGATCCATGGTGGGGCTGTTGTCAGCTCACTGGAGAGACAGAGAAAAGAAGACCTTGGAGACAGGTTCTGGGGTTAGCCCAGGACGAGTTGCCGCTGCTCATTGCTCCCCTTGTTGCAAGTGTCACGGGGTCCCTTAGAGTTTAGGAGATGCATGCCTTTGGGAGAAGAAAAAGGCATGGGTGTGCTCCCCAGAGAGAGAGAGCATGCCTACATAGCCCCATTTTTTATTGAAAAATTTAATGTGAATCATGGTGATAAAATGATGTGTGAAGTGCTATGGAAGCAGGAGAGACAGAGAGGATGCTTGGATCTCATGCGTGAAGTGAGTGGCATCCTCCCTGGTCCTCCCCTCCTCCTCTTTGGAACCACATTCCTCCCTGTGTATTCTCCTCTCTTCACGTGAACTCTCAGGAAATGCTTTGCTCCGAGCTCTTTTCTCTTTAATGAATTAAAATCACTACATTTCCTCTCACGCAGGTTTTTGCATATTAGCCCCATCAGTCATTGTGGAATACGTTATTTTTCCCCTCTTTGAGAAGTTTCAGGCCTGAAAGAGTGGGAAGGATTGGCTTCTCCCCTCCTCCTTTTCCTAGCGAAGAGAGTTGCCCATCCACTGAAGTCCCATCTGCTAAGCAACTGCCTATTGTGTTATGAGGATGAGCCTGACTCTGCCTTTAAACCTCCAAGGTCAGCAGAAGCTATATCTTGCAGGAAGTCTCTGAAAGACCCATGTAAAGAAACCCTCTAAATCATGGTACAAATCAGCCTTTTCATTAAAATGTAGTAGGGTGAGTACTTCACAAGGAGAGGAGGCAGGTAAATGATGAACAAGGTGGCTGCTGTCACTCACTCTCTACCCAGCTCACATTCAATATCCCACCCATTCATCACCACCGCTGGCTACACTCCCTTCCTCTTATTGGACTCTAGTTTTACAATTGGGGTCAGCGCAGCTTCCCCCAAGAAGTCACTGCGTGGGGACTCACCATCAAGATTTATTTTAAGAGGAGAGAAGACACCTTGTTTGTTATTTCTTCAGTCAAGGACTGAAAGTCAACTTGATTGATGCCCGCAATGAAATTGTGGAGAAAGTATAACGTGTGCTGAGGTGGTTATCAGCGTGGATTCTTGTGTCAAATTGCCCCTGTTTGACTCCCGGCATTGCTATTTTTCTTAATCCTTCTGTGCCTCAGTTTTCGTCTGGAACATGGAAATAATAATAGTAATCCAATCAAAGGGTCGGTATGAGGATTAAAGGAATTCATATGCAGAGTACTTAGCATGGTGCCTGGAAATGCTTTGATATGAGCTCTTTCCTCTTTAATATGAATTAAAATTAGTAAGTGCTCACTAAATATTATTTTTTAAAAAATAATTTAAAAATCAATAATCCTTGCAGTTAGAGCCTATGCTGATGTTGAACCAAATCTTAGGGTCTGTAGATTCCCAAGTGAGGAACAATTGCTGAAACACATGATGAGCCATTACTAACAAAAAAGGAAAACTCGTAGGCTTTTCAGCTCATCAGTCAATACACATCTGTCCAGTGCCCACTATGTGCTCACCACTCCTCTGGACACCAGGATGGGGAACCATCAGACAGGTCCTCTTGCCCTGTGCTGGTTGTATGACCTCAGGTATGTTCTTTGCCTTCTCTGCGCTTTACTTACCTTAAGTTGGGACTATTCATAATCGCTACTTCATAAAGTGCTAGCTATGTTAGTAGTTACCTCTTACTTGGAAAATTAGATATTGACAGATTGTGCATCACGCTGGCTGAACTGAGTTACACATAGAAACAAACACGCCAACTAGAGTGTGGCGGGGAAGATATTTTTTATACTAACTCTTAGGCTTCCTTGGACCAATTTGTTCTCTGACTGCAATGTCCCATATCTTAAAAAAAACTTAAAAAAACATATTTTATTGATTTTCTATAGAGAGAAAGGGAGAGGGATAGAAACATCGATGAGAGAGAGACATCGATCAGCCGCCTCCTGCATGCCCCACACTGGAGATGTGCCCGCAAGCAAGGTACATGCCCCCAACCGGAATCGAACCTGGGACCTTTCAGTCCTCAGACTGACGCTCTATCCACTGAGCCAAACCGGTCTCGGCCCATATCTTATTAAGCCATTACTTGGCATAGTTAGCCTCCTGTCCCTGAAAAGCACCAAGGTCTACCTCAGCATCCTGTGGTCATTGCATCACCCAGACTCCTTTGCCAGTTATGACCGTTAAACTATTTCTGATGCTGGAAAGGTTTCATTTGGAAATGTTGAGATAACGAGCTTTGATCCTGCGTCCCAGGATCAGAAGCAAGTCAGATCTTGATTCTTCCCTACCTTCTTCACATCGTTTTGTGCATCCATATCCTACATCGCTGGCTTTAGTTCCTCTGCCTCTCTGCTCTCCTAGCACTTGGCTTGTACCGTTTAAGTAGTATTTGCACCATCTTGCCTTTGATTGTATTGCTGACTTTCCTTTTTTTGCTCCACCCATTCTTTTTAACATTTATAACACATAAACTCATATTTACTGAGGGTTCATTGTGCCTAGCGCCTTAGATGCACTGTCCTCTACCATTATCACCTCCATTTTACAAATGAGGGAACAGAGGCTTAGAAAGATTAAGTATGTTGGTGAAATTCACCAAACTAGTAGCAGGCAGAGCCAGGAAGAAATGCAAAACCCATGCCCTTAATACTGTATACTGTGAACTCAGGGATGGGGGACCACGTTTTACCTTGTTATGGCCTCTGTAGCTTTGGGCAGCGGTTTTTGTACAATCAAGAAAATTTGCTGAAGAAAGTTGATTCTTAGTCCAGGTCCTATTCAGAATCTAAGGCATAGCTCTCCCTTCATAAACTTAACTATGTATCTGAAAATAGTGTTTTGGGGCTGATTCTTTTTTTTAAAAATTAAATATATTTTATTGATTTTTTTACAGAGAGGAAGGGAGAAGAAAAGAGAGTTAGAAACATCGATGAGAGAGAAACATTGATCGGCTGCCTCTTGCACACCCCTTATTGGGGATATGCCAGCAACTAAGGTATATGCCCTTGACCAGAATTGAACCTGGAACCCTTGAGTCTGCAGGCTGATGCTCTATCCACCGAGCCAATCTGCTTAGGGCTTGGGGCTGATTCTTTGTAAAAATTTTCATAAGCGTCTGGATGTCTCTTGTGGTGCCAGCATGTATGTTGTTTTGGATTTTATTTTCACAACTTCTGGCTAGCCTAGCCTCATTTATTGTTCTATTAGAAAGGCCAAATGCTCAGAGTTTAAGTTTTATTGGCCAGAATATCTCAGTTCCAGCTGTTCTTCACTTTGTATACAAGTGCATTCATGCAAAAGCTAGTGGTCATGCTTAAAAGAATAAGAGGAGACATTTGAAAATGAGGACTAATGAAAAATGGAAAGAACTAAGAGAGAAACACTTAGGATCATCTGGATTGTTCGATCCCCTCAAATTTCAGATTCAAAAACCAAGAATCAGAAAAGAAAATAGACTTCTCTGAGGACTGTGGAGGAGCCACAGTTCATACTAGATGGGTCTTAATGATCAGGGTTCCTTCTGACACACCAGGCTGAGGAGAAGGATGGTGTGTGGATCATGATTGAGAATCATTGTTATTTATGTCTGATTCACAGCAAGTAAAAAAAAATGGAAAGAAAAAAAACTTTTAATATTTTTTTATATATTTTTTCAAAAAAGCATTGTGTTAATCTCTACTCAAGAATATGGAAGTCTGTGAATCTCACCTATTCAAGCTACAGTGGCTTTGTGACTGTGCACAACATGCTAAGAGAGCTACGTTTTTTATTTTTCAAGTGAAGAAAACATTTTTTTGGTTCAATGAGTTGATAATAGTTTGTTTGGTGAATTTGGCTGTATTTGATATGTGAGAGGTTTTCTTTTTGAGGGGACCCAGGGGAAAATTTTAGTTGTGTATCTGGATTCAGTGTGGAACCCTCACCGAACTGCCCTGCTTATGTGTGTGCTGAACCAGGAGTCAGGAAACCCCGCTCTGCCCCTGTGCAGTGGGGTGGTGTTTCAGGGAACAACTTCCTCTTCTCATCTCAGGGAGGGATGACTGGAGTAGGTCTGAAAACTCTCCTAACTCTAAATTTGTTAGTGTCTACTTGTACTTTTTGAAGGTGATAGTAAAAAACAAAAACAAAAACCATTTAAATCAGAGGCAGAGAACTCTATGACTAGGCCCTATGGTGGAGTAATCAGTTGCCTATTTGGGGGAAACTGCAGAGGTGATGAGAATGTTCCCTGTCTGAGGCAGCTGTTCTCCTTACGCTTACAAACCCCACTCCTGGTACTTGATTTTATGCTATGACCCTTTCTTCTGCAAAGGGAGGAAACTGTTTTATCCTCTACCCTCTTCAGTTCAGTGCAATGTGCCCTGCAAATTAAACTGACCAAAAAACCTCACAAAACACCACAGATACACAGGAGAAAGCATACACATTTTATTTGATATTAATACTTTTCTTTATGAGACAGAGGAAGGGAGAGGGAGAGAAAGAGAGAAACATCGAAAGTTAAATGTCAATCAACTGCTTCCTGCACACCCCCAATGGGGATCGTGCCACAACATGGGCATGTGCCCTAACGTGGGAATTGAACCAGCAACCTTCATTGTACAGGATGGTATCCAACTAACCTGAGCCACACCAGGCAGGGCAATCTTAATAATTTTTTTACATGGCACATGGGCTTCATAGAAAAATGAAACCCCCTAAGATATGTTTAGATCTTAAAAATTTATGCCCTGCTTTTAGACAGAAAGGGAGAGAGTAGACAGCTTTCCCTGCATCTGCTGTTTCTCAAATTCCTTCAGCTCAAAATAATCCTGTGTCAAAGTGGCATATTTGGGAGTGGCATATTCTGATCCTCCTTACTTCCTCTTTTAAAACATGGGTGTTCTTGCCAACTAGCCTCTTCTCCTCAGATGTTTTCTTCAATCTCTCTGGAGTGTTTTTTTAAGGTTTCAGAGCAGGAGGTGAGTGGTTAAGTCCCTGGCATTGGGGGGGATAAGAGGCTGGCTGTCAAGCACCTGTTTTTGCTCTAGTCCCCTACCCCATCCCCTGCTATACCTAACTTCCCTCAGCTCTCTCTGAACATTTTATGGACTTCAGCTTCCTCATCTCTGCTCTGTTATTTATCATCTCTTCTTCTGTTATTCTTTCTCCTTCTCTCACTGTTGTGTGTCTTAACTTAAAAATTATTGTTACTGTTTTAATGGTGTCTCAGGATGTTAAAGCAATACCTATTAGCAGATTTTACCCAAACAACTCCTGGGCATGGAGAACAAGATTAACTACAATTTGTATTAGTGTAAAGCCTGATTTTAAAATCTTATTAACTTAAAAATAAACATTCCTCTAAATATTTGTATACTGCTTGCACAATGGACAAATCAATACTTACGAATTTAGAAAATTAAGCTTCCCCGAGTATTTAAACATTGGATGCCAACTTATTTAATAAACTAAGAGTTGATTACAATTACAAGTTTGACATATTAGGATATCTTAAATGTTGTAAGTACCTAAGATGTAGGAGATAGTATGCGCATTTAAAAAATGATTGCTAGACTAACTGGTTATTGTACTATGATTAAAAATCCAATCTAAAGTGTGATTATTGTGGATTTAAATTTGAATTTCATTATCTCTGTTCTAATTTCATTCAAAGGTTACCTTCTTAAGCTTGTAGCAATTTTGCTGGATGTTATTTAACATTTTCCTAGGGTTATAGTCATATTTACCAACC
>PVJN01014004.1:24935-47725 GCA_004026805.1 Lasiurus borealis | reverse complement strand
TCCTGCAGCCACGCGCATGCTCGCGCGTCCGGGGGCCCGCGCCTGCGCTTCGCCGCCATTCGGGAGGCCGCCGCTCCGCAGGGCCTCGCGGCGCAGCCCGCCACCGCCGGCCCGGCGACCGCGAGCCCGGCCCCCCGCCGACGTCCGTCCGCGGCCCAGCGGTGAGGATCGGGCCGAGCCGGCCGGCTGGGGCGTCGTGCGGGCCCGCCCTCCCCGCGCGCATCTCCGGGAAGCCGCCCAGGGAGCGCGTCCGCCGAGGAGGGGCCTGCACCCCGTTAGCTCCCGCCCGCCGGGCGGAGAGACCCGCTCGCTCCCCGGAGGCCGCGGGCGGAGAGGACTCTGCGGGCCTGGAGGGGGGGGAAGCAGGTAACGTTTGGTGCAAAGCCCCATTGCTGGGAGCTCGGTGCTGGCCCTCGGGGCGTGCGTTCTTTTCCTTTCAGCCCTGGGTGCGATCGGTGTCCTCCGCCCCGAGGCTGGGTGGGCTTTGGCCATTGTTTTAGCCACAGCCAGGCCGTCGTATCAGGTCAGGGATGAGGGTCCGGAAAATGCAAAGAACCTGGGCTCAATAACAGAAAGCAAATCCAATTCAAAGCTGGGCAAGGGATGGTAGGTGTTTCTCCAAAAAAAAAAAAAAAAAGATATACAAATGGCCAATGAGCACATCAAAGGATGCGCGTTTGCCTTAGGAGTTAGGGAAATAAAAACCAGAATGAATTACCATATCACACCCATTCGGATGACTATTTGGAAAACAAAAAAACACTATTGATGACGAGGGTGTGGAGAAATTTTGGACCACTTGGGCAATAATTTGCTGGTGGGCGTGTAAAAAGGTGCAGCCAGCCAGGAGCTGTGGCCTGCCGTGGGGTAGTGATTCCTCAAAAAATGTAAGAGAGTTGTTATATGATCCAGCAATTTCACCCCAAGATATAAACTCCAAAGATTTGAAAGTGGGGACTCAAACGGATATGGCGTGTGTGCATAGCAGCAGCCTTACTTAAAGTAGCCAAAAGGAGGAAACAACCCAAATGTCTTGTCAACATATGAGTGGAAGACAAAGTTTTTTGCCCTTAAAAAGGACTAACATTCTGTTACATGCTTACAGTGTAGATGTGCTAAGTGAAATAAGCCAAACACAAAGGGACAAATGTATGATTCCACTTACAGAGGCAGAAAATGGGGTAGAGATTACTAGGGGCTGGTGAGGGTGATGTGAGGAAGGGAAGTTATTTAATGGGTGCAGAGTTTCTGTATGTGATGATAAGAAAATCTGGAAATGAATAATGGTGATGGTTTTCCAATATTGTGAATGTACTTCCACTAAATTGTGCTTTTAAAACTGGTTAGGATGGTAAATTGTGTTATCTTTTACCACAATTTAAAAAATATATATAGGAAAAGGCAAAAAACTACAGAGACCGTAAAAAACAATCAGAGGTGGTTCAGAGCACAGGGAAATGTTATGACAGTGAAAGTATTCTGTGATGGTGGATAGTTGACACCATACATTTAGGAATTCCATCCTCTATAATAAAAGGTTAATATGCAAATCAACTGAACAGCTGAATGATGGGTCGCTATGACGCACACTGATTATCAGGGGGCAGAGGCTCAATGCAGGAGCTGCTCCCTGGTGGTCAGTGCACTGCCCCGGGGGGGAGCACCTTTCAGCCAGAAGCCATGCTCATAGCTAGTGAGCACAGCCGCAGTAGCAGGCAGTAAGGATCTAGGGGTCCCAGACTTCGAGAGGGCACGGGCCAGGCTGGGGGGACCGACCTACCCCCCCTCAAGTGCACAAATTTCCTGCACCGGGTCTCTGGTAGAACTATAAAACATAAAGTGACCCCTAATGTAAACTGTGAACTTCAGTTCATTGTATTTGTTTGTCATTTGGAACATGTGCCACACTAATACAGGATGTTAGTAATAGGAGAAATAATAGGAATTTCAGGGCTTAGTCTCTACCCAGCAGCTGAATTCTGGACTCAGTTCTGAAACACCTCTGTGGGAAAGGCAGCTTTGCCTTACAAATAGATCCAGAATCTGGCAGCCAGGGTCTACTGTTGCTTCCTCTGTCCTAATTCGTGTAATCTTTCGCTTTTCTCACTGTGCATTGGTTTTCTCAATTATAAAGTGAAGATGTTGGACTCCTTCTGAGGATCCTTCCAGTCCTATCCTGATTATTAGCTTTTTCTTTTGGAGGGCTCTTACCTGACAAAGCAACTTAACAGTCTGTGATTGAGTAGTTTATAAATTTTCATATGTGGAACTGACAGTTTCCTGCTGGCTCCACTTTTTGCTTCTAGGGTAGCTTACAATTATCCATAGTTCTCCCACTTTTGAACGTAAATGCCAGTACTTACAAATGACATGTTTTTCATGCCTGCCATCCTGCTTGCTTTTATATGCAAGTTCCCTAGTGTTAGGGACTCTCTTAAAGTGCCCTTCTTGCCCAGAGCTGGAGACAGTGACCCACTGGGATACTCTGCCAAATGCAGAATATGGAGTGCAGTTCTCTATAGAGCTGTTATGCAATTGATGTTTGGGTTCTATATGTTTGATAAATTTCATCTTGTTGTTTTGGCTCATTGTATTGGCTTTCTAAGAGCTTATGAAATTTCACTGTATTAAGTTGGTCAAGATAACATAGTTCCTGGATAGATAGCAGAAGTTTGTAATCATTACATGCTGATTATTTGCCTTACCTTGAGCAAGTTAATGTCTAAATTTGAGTTTCCTCAAGTATAAATTGAAGTGTTAAAGTAGGTGGTCCTGGGGGTCTTCTCTTGTCCTAAAATCCAGTAGCTCTAAGACTAGATGATAGCTTGGGTCTTTTCTAGTTTTAAAATTCTGTGAAAGTGAGATCAAGGCTCCAGTTTTGATGACAGAGTGTATGAGATTGAACAGATACTTTCTGAGCATATACCATATACCAGGGAAACGTAAGGATTGCAGAGGTGAATGGGTAGTTTCTGCTCTCCAAGAGCCCTCAGCCTGGTATGAGATGACCACTACAGTAAAGATGTGTAGGGGGTCCATAGAAGATTGGAGATGGTGGGGATTTGGCCAAAATTTAAGAAACAATCCCTCCTAAAGGATGGAGGAACTTACCTGATTAGATGTAGAGTGTGTAAAGGCCCAGAAGCTTGAATTGCCAGGGAATTACAGGTGAGTCATATTTGAAGAAGGTAGTGTAGTCATGGGTTAGATTGTGAAAAGCTTTATACTGCTAGAGGCCCAGTGCACGAAATTCGTGCACTGGAGGTGTGTCCCTCAGCCCAGCCTGCACCCTCTCCACTCTGGAACCCCCCTGGGGGATGTCTGACTGCCGGTCATCCTTCTCACAATCTGGGACTGCTGGCTCCTAATAACTTGTCTGCCTGGTCACTCCTAACTGCTTCTGCCTGCCAGCCTGATCGCCCCTTAACTGCTCCCCTGCCAGCCTGATTGACATTTAAGTGCTCCTCTGCAGGCCCGATCACCCCCAACTATCCTTTCCTGCTGGCCTGGTCGCCCCCAACTGCCCTCTCCTGCTGGCCATCTTGTGGCAGCTATCTTGTGATGATGTGGGGGCGGCCATCTTGGGATGCAAGGGAGTGAGGGTCAATTTGCATATTACCTCTTTATTATATAGGATGTTGAAATTTTGTGCCATAGGTGTTAGAATTACCTTGAGAAATTGTGAGCAGGCAAGTCACATTAGGTTTTTATGTTTGGAAGATGACTGGTAGCAGTGTGATGAATGGATTGGAAGGAAGACTAGTGGCAGGCAGGGAGATAGGGTGTCAGAATTAAAGTAGTTGACAAGGGAATAGAAGGAAGGATAGAGAAGGGCTTGGTTATATACATGGTGGATTATTAAAGTGGAATTAGACAGGGATGGTGTCATGGATAGTAATTGGTATAATTTCATTAAAATAAGTGTCCAGGCTGATTGGATTGGACTCTTCACTTTTGGGGGTTGGGGAGGGGGGAGCATGATGGTGAAAGAAATAAGGCAGAATTCTATTATAGGGGGCACAAGATTTCATAGAGGTGGGATTTTGATTGCCCTTTATTTTTTTATTTTCAGGTTCAACTTCTCATCTTTGTCCTTCTTCATGTACTCCAGACTGTTTTCTGTGGTTTAGTAAAAAAAGCCATGTAAATTGCTGCCCCTTGAAGACTTTTTTAAAGACTTCTAGTAAGATAGCTGGTAAGTCTACTAAGGAGAAGCATATTGGTCTTTATTTCTTTCTCACTCTAAAAGTACTTGTCTTGGATTTATAAAGTGTTATTCTACCAGTATTTCCCCCCCACCACCTTTTTTTTTTTTTTTTTACATTTCTTTTTAATGTTTAGGAAAATGTTTTAAGATGAGAATATTTTTGAAAGGTGCTTGGAGTTCTTAAGGAAAACCTCTATAAAAGCATACACAGTCATATATAGAAAATGATGTATGAATATGTGCTAACTTTGGGGTTTGAAAGGTAAATTCTGTAACATTTAAAAAATGTGTTTTACATAGACATTTTAGTTTTAATTTTTTAAAAATTCTTTACTGTGGAAAGTTTTACATATGTCTCCTTTTTCCCCCTTGACCTCTTCCCACCTGCTCCCATCATCCTATTGTCTGTGTCCGTTGGTCAAGCTCATATGCATGGATACAAGTCTTGGTTGATCTCTTACTCCCATACCCAACCTCCCCTGCCTTACCTCTGAGGTTTGACCATCTGGTCTGTTCGATGCTTCTAAGACTCTGGATCTGTTTTTGTTCATCATTGTTGAAAGTATTACATATGTCCCCCTTTTTTCCTCATTGGCCCCGCCTCCCCCCACTCTATCCCCCCCTTCAACCACCCCCCAGGCCTTCAGCACCCTATTGTCTCTGTCTGTGGGTTATTCATATATACATACAAGGTTGTTGGTTGATTACCTCCCACCCACCCCTACCTCCCTTCCTTCTTTTTTTTTTTTAAGAATTTGATAATGAGATTTAAATAGTAGGCAGGTGTGAGTAATAGAAACCTTGAGATTGGCCAGAAAAGTTTTGGTAGCAAGAGAAAGAGGGAGGCCCATTTGGGAAAGACAGGGAATGAATGCTTTGGAAGTCTGAGGAGCCATCAGGGTTTAATACAAACTGAAAGGGAATGGAAATGGATGATGCCTTTATTGAGTGGCCATACGTAAAGGGTGGGAGAGCTGATGAATGGACAGATTTGGCAGACAGCAATTGAGTACAAAAATAGTCCAAGAAGCTGAGGTGGCTGGAGGATGTTTGAGGCAAGAGCAGCTGAAATTAGGCTAAATGGTATTCATTAAAAACAGACTAAATTGCAGAAGCAGCTATAAAATGTAGGGTTAATATAAATTTTCCAAAAAGGCAAGAAAGGGAGTAGATCAATGGAAAGTAGAAATAAGAAGAGTTTGTAGAGCTTTGCCTTTGCCTACTGGAAGGGACCACAGACTGGGCTAGCAATGGGGAAAGAGTATGTGCCAAAAAAGGAGACCAACTCTCTACTGTTGTACTGTTAGAGACGTCCATTTATGAGATGTGGTTTTGTTTTATTTTGTTTTTCATTTGAGAAGTTTGCCAAAAGCATTTAAAAAAATTTTTCCTGACTATAAAACTGTGCTCAGATATTTCTGGGGGAATAGAAGAAAAAGTGCTTTGCCCTTCAAGTTTATAATCTAAGCCACTTACTGGGCTTTTTGATGATTAATAAGTTATATGAGTTACTATTGGTAAAAGCTGATGGGCAGCATATAGGAAAGGAAGAAAATTGTTTTGTTAATGGGACTATACATTATGCAAAGAGAGGATAGATGCAGTTAAGTACTGCTTTGAAATGAGAAAAGAAAAGTACTTTCTCCATACTGTATATAAATTACTTTTTGAGGAGTTAGGAAAAGTTTGTATAGTTAACAGTTTGATTTATTTTATATGCAAGGACAATTTGTAAATAATTTAGAAAAGTGGACAAAGCATATCCTAGAAAAATATACATGGCTAATAAGCAAGGGAAAATGTCCATTTCTCATTTTTAAAAAAGCACATTAAACCAGTAGTGAGATACTGTTTTCACCTGAGAAATAGTAAAAAATAGAAATGTAATGATACTTAGTGTTGATGAGGAATTTGGGGAATTGTCCCTCATATGTACACTATTAATTGGTATGCAATAGTGCTGTGACTATTTGAGAGTTTGGTACAATGTGTCAATTTTAGTGTAACTAGCCTTTGAACATGGTACTGTAATCCATTTCTAGGGATTCTCCCTTTAGAAGTATCCTTACATTCAAAGATATGTACATAGAAATTCAGTGCTTATCTCTGTATGTAAAAATGTCCTAGAAAATGCCCTCTAATTCAGCAGAGTTCCTGAAACCTCTACCTGCCAGAAACTTGGCCTGATTTTGTTTCTAGAATCAAAAAACCTTCTCTTTTGCTTTGGAACTTCAGAAACCTGGCCCTGTAATTTCCCTTGAGCCAGAGAGACATCTTCTCTTCCTTAACTGAAAGCAGATTGCAGAACTATATGTTTAATATCCCATTTGTATAGGATGTGTTTATGCATTTGTGTATACATAGACCATTTCTTCAGTGACAGGTAAGTACAGGGCTACCCCTGGGGAGTGATACTATGTGAGTATCTTCTACTATAGGAATAGTCAATATGTTTTTAACTGAGCTTTTGTTACTTTTATCACCTAAAAAGACACACTTAAAATTTTAAAAAGTTCTGTTTTTTGGCAAGCAAGTTCCTGCTGTCAGGCTGTCCTCAGTCTAATTTGCCCTTTGCTTGGTAAGGGCAACATCTCTGCTTAAGTAATAATTTTAAGCCTAGGATGGCATGTTATTCAAAATCTCTGCTTGAATGTCTCCTTGACAGTTTTCTCTTATGTTGCCTTCTACACTCTTATTTCCCTACCAATGTAAGCACCATATTGCAAGATACCCCTTTAACTCTGAGTACTTAGAAAAGCATGGGACACAAAATAATTTATTTATTAAATAAATGAATCAAATACTTTATATTAAGATGGATAAAATATAAAATACGTTGACTTTTTATTTTATTTTTTTAAGATCTATGAGCCCTGGCGAGGTAGCTCAGTTGATTAGAGCATCATCTTGATACAACAGGTTTTGAGTTCGATCTCTGGACTGGGCACATACAAAAATCAACTAATGGATACATTAATTAAGTGGATCAAGAAATAGATGTTTCTTTCTCTCAAAAAAAAAATTAATACATTTTAAAAGATTTACGGAGTTTTCATAGTTAACAATTTAACAAGTGACTTCTGAAATAGATTTAAAGTTTGTTCTCAGCCTTAAATAGCCTACTTGAATTTTGATATTTCCTTAGCTTTGTGCACAGAAGGCTTGTTGATATTTGGGGTTTTAGACACAAGGTGTTAAGCACATGTAGATAATTCTGGGTCACTAATAGTTTCATAACTTGGTTAAGTCACTAATCTGAACCTCAGGTTTTTCATCTCTAAATAAATAAAATACTTGAGTCAGATTATTAAGAAGCTTAAATAGAATGATATATGTAAATCTAGCAGACTTCCTGGAACTCAGTTAAAAACAGTTACATTTTCTTTTTTAAAAATCTTTTATAGATATATTATTGAATAAATACACATGTGCGCCATCCTATGCTTAAAATTATGCAGTTTTAGAATGGGCTAGAATAGCAGTTCATTCAAGATTATGTTCCCTGAAAATAATTTATTTCTACTTTATTTCAGCACTATTGAAAGTTTTTAAAGAGTATAACTGTGTCTGTTGTAACAGAAAGAAAAATGGAAGTATTTCAGGAACTTCGTAAACCACCAGTACGTTTGGAGTGTGACCACTGTAATTTCAGAGGCACGGATTATGAAAATGTACAAATCCACATGGGCACCATCCATCCAGAATTTTGTGATGAAATGGATGCTGGTGGGTTAGGTAAAATGATATTTTACCAGAAAAGTGCAAAGCTATTTCATTGCCATAAATGCTTCTTCACCAGCAAGATGTATTCTAATGTATATTATCATATCACATCCAAACATGCAGCCCCAGAGAAATGGAATGAGAAACCAAAAAATCAGTTAAACAAAGAAACAGATTCTGTGAAAAGCCCCCCTCCTTCAGAATACCAGAAAATGCCCCCTAATTCAGAACTCCAGAAATCTGTACCTGCCTTTTCCATAGAAACAGAGAAACTTGGCCTGGTTTTGTCTCCAGAATCACCCAAACCTGCTCTTACTTCCTTGGAGCCTCAGAAGCCTGGCCCTGTTTCTCCTGAGCCACAGACACCTTCTCTTCCTTCTCCTGAGCCACCAAAAACTACCCCTGTTTCTTCTCCTGAACTTCCAAAACCAATCTCTGTTGTTTCTGAATCTCAAAAACCAGTCCCTGTTCCTTCTCCAGAACCACAGAAACTTGCTCCTGTATCTCCTGAGCCAGTAAAGGCTACTCTTATTAATCCCAAACCTCAGAAACACTCCTATTTCCCAGAAACATTGGGGCCGCCCTCAGCCTCCTCTCCAGAGTCACCTGTTCTTGCTGCTTCTCCTGAACCTTGGGGGCCATCCCCAACTGCGTCTCCAGAGTCTCGAAAGCCAGCCCGGACAGTCTCTCCTGAGCCAAGGAAGCCATCTCCATCAGAGTCTCCTGAACCTTGGAAGCCATTCCCTGCTGTCTCTCCAGAGCCTAGAAGACCAGCCCCCGCTGTGTCACCTGGTTCTTGGAAGCCAGGGCCACCTGGGTCCCCCAGGTCTTGGAAATCCAGTCCTTCAGCATCAGGACCCTGGAAGCCAGCTAAACCTGCTCCATCTGTGTCTCCTGGACCTTGGAAACCAATTCCTTCTATATCACCTGGACCTTGGAAACCAGCTCCATCTATGTCTCCTGCGTCCTGGAAGTCTTCGTCAGTCTCACCTGGTTCCTGGAAATCTCCCCCCGCATCTCCTGAGTCGTGGAAGTCTGGCCCACCAGAACTACGAAAGACAGCTCCTACCTTGTCACCTGAACATTGGAAGACAGTTCCCCCGGTGTCTCCTGAGCTCCGTAAAGCAGGCCCCCCCTTGTCTCCTGAGCTTCGCAAACCAGGCCCACCGCTGTCCCCTGACATTCGTAGTCCAGCAGGATCTCCAGAACTCAGAAAACCTTCAGGGTCTCCGGAGTTTTGGAAGCTTTCTCCTGATCAGCGGAAGACTCCTCCTGCTTCACTTGATTTTCCCGAGTTCCAGAAAAGTTCCCGTGGTGGTTCCCCTGATCTCTGGAAGTCTTCCTTTTTTATTGAACCTCAGAAACCTGTCTTCCCTGAGACCAGGAAACCTTCTGGGCCATCTGAGTCCCCTAAAGCAGCCTCCGATATTTGGAAGCCCGTCCTCTCTATTGATACTG
This sequence comes from Lasiurus borealis, assembly GCA_004026805.1. Lineage (NCBI taxonomy): Eukaryota > Metazoa > Chordata > Mammalia > Chiroptera > Vespertilionidae > Lasiurus > Lasiurus borealis. Next base: position 38,337 of record PVJN01014004.1, on the reverse strand, counting down.
AGCCTAGAAAACTCAACCTGTTTTCCGAGCCTACCAAAACGGCCCCTCCTGCTTCTCCTGAACCACGAAAACGCGCTCTTTTCCCAGAGCCCCGGAAACATACCCTTTTCTCTGAACTTTCCAAATCTGCTATTTTCCCAGAATCTCAAAAGGCAGTTGAATTGGGAGATGAACTACAGACAGATGCCATAGACGATCAAAAGTGTGATATGTTGGTTCAGGAAGAACTACTAGCTACACCTAAGAAACTCTTAGAGGACACTTTATTTCCTGCCTCAAAGAAGCTCAAGAAAGATAACCAAGAGAACTCTGATGCTGAGCTTAGTAGTAGTGAGTATGTAAAAACAGATTTGGAAGCAATAGATAGTAAGGGCCAAGAATCAAGCAGTGATCAAGAGCAGGTTGATGTGGAATCTATTGATTTTAGTAAAGAGAACAAAATGGACATAACTACTCCAGAGCAGTCCAAAAATGTACTACAGTTTACTGAAGAAAAGGAGGCTTTTATCTCTGAAGAAGAGATTGCTAAATATATGAAGCGTGGAAAAGGAAAGTATTATTGCAAAATTTGTTGTTGTCGTGCTATGAAAAAAGGTGCTGTTTTGCATCATTTGGTTAATAAGCATAATGTCCATAGCCCTTACAAATGCACAATTTGTGGAAAGGCTTTTCTTTTGGAATCTCTTCTTAAAAATCATGTAGCAGCCCATGGGCAAAGTTTGCTTAAATGTCCACGATGTAATTTTGAATCAAATTTCCCAAGAGGCTTTAAGAAACATTTAACTCATTGTCAAAGTCGGCACAATGAAGAGGCAAACAAAAAGCTAATGGAAGCTCTTGAACCACCACTAGAAGAGCAACAGATTTGATTTTTGAAAACAGTGGCTACATGCTCTATAAAATTGTTGATTGAAACTATTTGTTAAAAGTACAGTTGAATAGCCTAGTTGGGTCAGTAGATGTTGCTATGTATGATGTATAGTGTTTGTCTCAGTAGTGTTCACAGAATAGACATTTGTTATCTTTTTCATGGTCTCTGTTTTTGTTGCTATAAATTCAGACTGTGTATTCTAGATAGATAACATATATAATCTCTTTTAAGTATATTTGAATAATATGAAGATGTAGGCATTCGTTTAACAAGCAAGAGCCAATTGTACTCAAATTAAAATAATCTAGTTAAAAAGTGTATCTTTTTTTGTGAAACTCATTTCATGCCATGGGAATTACTAGTTGGAATGTTTAAGAATTAGGCAAGACATTTTTGAAGGATTTTGTTCTTTTCTCTTAAAAGTATTTTCAGATCATAAACGTTATTTTGAAGTTTCTATTTCATCATTTTTATAAATCTTGAACAGAGAGTTTCTAGATGTTTATTAACTTTTATGTCTTGGAAAATTGGAGTCTCAGGGTTGCTGATTTTCTGCTAAAAGGGAGAAAATTGAGTAAGTATAAAAAACTATTTGCAGCCTTCTCCTACAGGAAACTGAGAAAGGTGAGTATGATTTTAGATCTTGTCCTTAGTTGTTTGCGTTGGAGTCTTCCATTCTGTATCTTATCCCGAGATCTGGCCCTTCACCTCCCTGTGAGCTCACACCAATAGATGATCCTTAATTGCCAAATGTGTTAGAGATGTACCTCCTACTCCTGCGCCTTATGTGCCACCTGTTGGAGCTTCGCATCAGGGTAATGAGTAGGAATTGAAAGTCTTCCAGATACACCATAGAAAATTTTATAAAGACATATCTGTTTGAGAATGTATGCATTTTTGTTTTTAAAGTTGTTACTGTAAATACCTTTAGCCTGTTCATGGATAATTCTATTCTAAAATATTGTGTTCAAATGTGTATCAACCGAATTAAAAACAAAAGCTTTCATGTCACCAACATCTTCATGTGTTTTTTTTCTTTTTCATTGTATGATGTCCAGTTTCTGTTATTCTTTCCTATTTCCACTTGTTTTCAACATACTAATTTTTTCATATCTGGAGCAGCATTTTCTCAGCTCTGTTTTCTCAAAGTTCTGTGGTCAGTGAGTTAAGGAATCACTATACTAGGTGTTCCTTGTGGAGAATCTCATCAGTGCACACAATTTATTAAAGATTATTTTAATTTCAGTGTTTATCCTGGCTGCTTCATTTAAACAGTGTGAAACATTTAATGCTATTAGGATTATGATGTATAGCCAGAATGAAATACTGGCTTTAGTTGAATTGTTTCTGGATATTTTTGAACAGGAGTGTTTTTTGTTTAATGGCATACAAATTAACTTGCCAATTGGGAGGACAGTGTTAGATTATACTGGGAAGGTCTTCGAAGCTTCAGATTTACCACTTTGGTGAGCACAGTTAGGCAGGGAAAGCACTTAGTTGTCGATTTACACTGGGCACCTCAAGAAGAAGTTTCCAGTTTCCGCCTAGGCATGATGCCAACAAATAGTACAGGTAAGATATTTTTCATATACAGTTGTCTTTTTCATTACACTGATTTGATTAAAATTATGAATGGAAAAACAAAGGGTCTTCAGTACTCAGAAACGTTTTTGAAGCCTGCAGTCTCAAACCAACTGTATTATGTGCATGGATTCTTTATGCCTTAAGATTTCACACTTTTTGGTGCAAACTTCTCACAGAATTCTTTGCTCAAGGTGGTGCCAACTAGATCCCGTGACTTGCCATCTGGTGTGGCTTTTTCATAATATAGGATAGAGGATATCAGGGTAAGTGGTGGTGACATGCATAGTTTTGGCCTTGGGGCCTTACTCCTACTTGTTTAAACCATGTTTTTGGCTCATCTAACTGTTGACTTCCCTCTTCTTTTTGCCTCAACAGTTAGGGTGAGTTGTGCTATTACTTTAAGACCTAATAATTTATTTTTTAACATTGATAATTTTGCCTCCTGTTCAAGAGCATACCTCTCCAATCAATATGATGCTTTCTGTACATTTTTATTTTCTTATTCTATGTAGTTATAATTATTTTTAATGAATTCTCAAACCATTGACTTTACTTAATATGCAGGGGAATAAAAATTATTACATCATCTTAACTCTGGCTGGTATGGCTCAGTTGGTTGGGCATCACCCTGTGCACCAAAAGGTTGCAGATTTGATTCCTTGATCAGGTCACATGCCTCATTGTTGGCGAAATCCCCAGAAGGGGTGTGTAGGAAGCAGCTGATAGATGTTTCGCTTTCACATCAGTCTCTCTCAAAATCAATAAAAAAAACTTTAAAAAATTTTACTCAACATTCATGGTCTTGATGCCATTATTTTAGGTGACCAATTTTCATTTGCATGAATTGTGATATATCTAATCACAAGTCAGAATTCTGATCTGTAAGCATCACAAATCTGATCTGTAAAGCATCACAAAATGAAAAGGGGTGTGGTGAGGTACTTTTTAAGTTGAATTGCAACCCTAGAGCTAAACCCTGAAGTTGTTTCTCTTAACCTACCTGTTTCTCTTCACATAATGTATTAGTTTCCTATTGCTGTAACAAATTACATTAAACTTAGTGGTTTAAGACAGTAAAGATTTGTTCTCTGACAGTTCTGTACTTTACTGAGGTAAAATCCAGGTATCAGAGTCGCATCATTTCCTGGAGGCTCTAAAAGAGAATCCATTCTCTTCCCTTTTCCTGCTTCTAGAACCTACCTGCACTCTTGACTCGTGGTTCCCTTCCTGCATCTTTGAGCTCGTGCATAATGTCTTTTTGACCATGCTCTATTGTCACATTTCTTTCCCTCTTCCATTTAAGGACTCTTGTGATTACATTGGGCCACTCAGGTAATCTAGGATGATCTCCCTATTTTAAAATAAACTGATTAGCAATCTTAAATTTCCCCTGCAATAAACTACCATATTTACAGGGACTAGCAGTTAGGACTTGGACATCTTTGAGGACCATTCTGCCTACCACATCTGGGCTTGAAAATTGGGGGTTTTGACAAGCAAAATAGAGACACGTTCAGAGAACAGGTAGGCAGTGGGGAGTGAGGTCGGGGGTTGAGGGGAAACACTCATGAACAACAGTGATGTTTGTGGAGGGTGATACATGGAGGTGATAGAGGGGGAAAGGGGGTAGAAAAACAAAATTTAAGCTGAAGAAAACTTTTTTAAAATTTATCTGGCCTAAATAAGCCTGATTTGGTTTCTTTGGCAATGTATCTGTTTCTAGCCTCTCACTAGTCTATGTCCTCAATGTGCTCACAGATTGGTGCAGTAGAGACTGCTCATAGTGTGAGTCCTGTCAACCCACCCTTTAAGGTCTCTACAACACTAATTTTATGGTGCATTCTTAATACAAAATGACCCCTTAAGGTACAGTTACTTAGTGATATTTAACCGTTCCACCCTACCTTGCTCATTTCCTTTTTCTTTCCCAACTGATGATGCTTACTCTTTGTCCTATTAAAGTCCTATCCTCACTAAGCCTGGCACAACTCTCCACCTGCCAAGGCTGTTCTTGCCAAACTGCTTTTCATTTTATTGAGGGAAGGAGGTGGGAGGAGAGAAGATCCTATAGGACTGAATTGAGCCTCGTTTAGTTTTAATTCGGTGTAAGAATTTTTTTTTATTTTTTCCTTACAAATTCCCCAAACTGGACACTACATTTCATTCCTAAAACTGAAAATACCATTGGAATAAAATGATGTTTCAACACCTTTGATTCAGATCAATTAGTAGCTTGGTTTGAGCATAATGTCAGTTCACTTTTTGCTTCTAACACTAATCCCTTGCAAATGCCATAGGCCACAGGGAGGATTAGTGAAATAGATGGAAAGACTTAAATTCTTACTTGATTTACACAAATGCAAGAGTTTTAAGACAAGTGAACAAAATGTAACTTGAGTCATGAGAGTAATGGCTCCTCAGTTTCCAGACTTGAGCCAGTTTACAGACCCAGCGCCACTTGAATAAAAGGGAAGTCCCCTTGAGCAAGGACCCCAGTACATTGCCAAAAAAATCTATACTGTTAACCTTTTTTTTAGCCTTTAGGGAACTATGTCCATTTACCTGAGTGCTCTGGAGAACGGGAAATCAGACCCTTTAGGAATGCCTAGATACTGGCTCAGAACTGACATATTTCAGGAGATTGAGCATTACTGTGGCCCTCTGATCAGTGGGGGCTTATGGAGGTCAGGTAATTGATGGAATTTCAGCTAAGGTCCATATTACAGTGGGTTTAGTGGGCCCCCAAACTATTCTGTGATTATTTCTCCAGTTCTTAAGGCATAATTAGAGTAGACATAGGAACTGGCAATATCCCCACAGTGGTTCCCCGACTTTTGGCTCAGTTGAAAGCCAATAGAATTGGCTCTATGTTGCAAAATACTGTCTAATAAGAGGTGATATGCAAATTAACCACCACTCTGCTACACCCACAGCCATGTCCCCCAGCCAATCAGGAATGAATATGCAAATTAACCCACCCAAGATGGCTGCAGCCACAGAGCGAGCAGCAGCTTGGATTTCTGCAGCAATGGAGGATGCCAAACTTTCCGCAAACCCTGGCTGGCCCAGGCCTCCACTTAAGGCTATAGAGTTTCAATTATAGAAGATAAGTAAATCCCAACAAAAATGGTGGCCGCCACGAAGCTGGAGAGAGCAGGAGGCTTGAGTGCCCCTGGCAATGGAGGAAGTCAAGCTCCTGCAACCCTGGCCTGCCTTTGTCTCCAATCAAAGCTACAAAGTTTCCATTATAGAAGGTAAATAAATTCCAACAAAAATGGCTGCGGCCATGGAGGAAGCAGGAGGCTTGGCTCCACTCAGGGATACAAAGTTCAATTATAGAAGATAAATAAATCCCAGATACCAAGGCCTCTGCTTGGGTTACTATGGGATGTGGCCAGCTTGCAAACCACCGCAGGCCCCTTGTCCGGGCTGCCCAATGCCCCAAAGGAACCCCCACCCTTATCTGGGACACCCTTCAGGGCAAACCAGCTGGCCCTCACCTGTGCACCAGGCCTCTATCCTATCTAATAAAAGAGTATTATGCAAACTGACCATCACTCCAACACACAAGATGGCTGCCCCATGTAGACACAGTTGGGAAGGACCAGGTCTGCAAGCGAGGGCAGTTAGGGGTGACCAAGCCAGCAGAGGAGGGAATTTGGGAGCAATCAAGCCAGCAGGGGAGTGGTTAGGGGGTGATCAGGCTGGCAGGCAGAAGCGGTTGGGGACAATAAGGAAGGCAGGCAGGCAAGCAGTTGGGAGTCAGCAGTCCTGGATTTTGACAGGGGTCATAATTGGACAGGGTGTGAGCTGGGTTGAGGGACACACACACCCATGCATGAATTTCATGCACTGGGCCCCTAGTAGTAAATAAACAATCACAAGGTGAAAATTCTGGGAAGATGGTGGAATAGGAAACACTTAGAATCTGTCTCCCTACCTAGACAATAATTTCTTTGGCAGGATCTGCTATAACTATTTTTGGAACTCTGGAGTCTGTTGAAGGCTTGCAACTTCCAAGAGATTGCCACTACCTCAACACAGTGCCTCAACCCCCAGCCATGTGAGTATCTTGCACACAACTTGTGGGAACTAGGATCGGTAAAATATCCTGTCTTCCAAATATTGGGAGTCTGTGCTCTGATTGCTATTTACTGCTTTTGATCAGAGTTGCAAAGAGGTGGGCAACCATCCTTATTGCAACCCCTCTCCCTCCCCAGGTGAAATGACTTTTAGGACAGTTAATGATTAATGGAAATGAGCAAGCTAAGGAACAGAATGGAAAACTATTGAAAATAAGTGAGCAGAGCCTAAGAAGCCTGTGAGACAGCATTAAGTAGACTAAAATATGCATTGTGGGAGTCTCAGAAAGAGAAGAGAAAAAGGGACAAAGAATATTTGAAGAAATAATGGCTGAAAACTTTCAAAATTTGATGAAAACCACAAATGTAAACATTCAAAAGTTAAGTGAACTCCAACTAAGATTTTTATTACCAGTGGGAAACTCTGCTGCCCACATTTCACTATGGAGTTTCCTGTTACTTGTGAAGCTGTGTTCCTTTGGTGGAAGAGAAGCACAGAGGTGGAACTGGCCTACCCAGGGCTAGTTATGAAGATGACAGCCTACACTCTTACCCAGTCTCTTCCACACCAAACAGTAAGCAGTAGAATTCACACTAGACAGAATTCAAAGCAAGCAGGAAGTATCATGACACTACATATCTATCCAAATGATGAATTAGAAACTTGTTTTTAAGGAATCTAAACTTCCATATACTATTGCTTTAAGTAGTAAGCTGGAATAAGGATGGCATTAAAGCTTGTGGGTAAGTGAACAAATGACAAAGAACCAGTGCTTTGAAATAAGACTTGAGTTAAGACCTCATTCACTTACAAATCAGTTAGTCTTTGGCATATTAAATGGTTTGTCTCTAACACACCTGAGATAATAGTACCTGCTTCATAATTGAATTTGAGGACATAATAGGAATAAAATTAGAGATGGAAAATAGTTTCTCATGAGCTACAAACTCCTTTTCTTCCTTCTTCTGAGTCACCAAAAACTACCCCTGTTTCTTCTCCTGAACTTCCAAAACCAATCTCTATTGTTTCTGAATCTCAGAAACCAGTCCCTGTTCCTTCTTCAGAACCACAGAAACTTGCTCCTGTATCTCCTTAGTCAGTAAAAGCTACTCTTATTAATCCCAAACCTCAGAAACACTCCTATTTCCCAGAAATATTGGGGCCGCCTTCAGCCTCCTCTCGAGTCACCAGTTCTTGCTGCTTCTCCTGAACCTTGGGGACCATCCCCAACTGCATCTCCCGAGTCTCAGAAGCCAGCCTGGACAGTCTCCCCTGAACCAAGAAAGCCATTTCCTGATGTCTCTCCAGAGCCTAGGAGATCAGCCCCAGCTGTGTCAGGAGGTTCTTGGAAGCCAGGGCCACCTGGGTCCCCCAGGTCTTGGACATCCATTCCTCTAAAATGAATTCAGAGACTCACACTGAAACTTTTAGGTCAAACTTTCAATAACCAAAGACAAAGATTGAATCTTGAAAGTAGTGAAGAGAAAGCAATCACCAAGTACAAGGCATCCTCAATAAGAATATTTGTAGATTTCTTACTGAAACCTGGAGGCCAGAAGATATTGGGTCAAAGAGTTAAAAGAAAACAACTGTCAACCAAGAATCCTATTTCCAGCAAAACTGTCCTTCAAAACATTCCCACATAAACTAAAGCTGAAGGAGTTTGTGACTATTAGACATGGCCTGCAAAAAATACTCAATGGAATCCTGCCAGGTGAAATGAAAGTACACTAGATAGTACCCTAAAACCCTATGGAAAAATAAATATCTTAACAAAAATAAATGTATGGGCAATTATAATACTGTAGCATGATTTATACTTTGTTTTCTACATGATTTAAGAGACTAAATAAATTTAAAGAAAATTTTTAGTGTAAAACTAGCAGTACTGTAAATCCAAATCTTGTTTTCTATATAATTTAGGCGACTAATGCATTTTTAAAATTATTAGTTTGTGTTTTGGGGCACACAATGTATAAAGATGTAATTTTGTGACATCAAAAATCTAAAGGGGTGGGAACAGCTGTAAAGGAGCGGAGATTTTATAGTTATTGAAGTTAAATTGCTATAAATGCAGGGTTTGAATATCATAACTTTAGGATAACCACAGAAAATTGCTATATAGTGTACTTAAAAGGAAGTAAAGGAATTTAAACATTTCACTACAAAATCAACTAAACATTAAATAAGAAATACAAGAAATGTGGAACAAAAAGATAAACATACTATATGCTTTATAAGGTACTAGAGGCCTGGTGCACAAAAATCCATGCCCTCTGGGGGAGAGGGGGATCTGTCCCTCAGCCTGGTCTGTGCTCTCTCACAGTCCAGGACCCCTCTGGGGATGTCCGAAGGATGGCTTGGGCCCACTCTCCAGGGGATCAGGCCTAAACTGGAAGTCAGACATCCCTCTGGCAGTCCAGGACCCCTTGGGGGATGTCCACCTGTCAGCTTAGGCCCGCTACCCAGGGAGCGGGCCTAAGGAGTTAGTCAGACATCCTTAGTGCTGCTGTGGAGGCGGGAAAGGCTCCCGCCACCGCCACTACACTGACCAGTCATGAGCTGGCTTCTGGCTGAGAGGCAATATGCCTGTGGAAGTGCATTGACCACCAGGGGGCAGCTCCTGTGTTGAGCATCTGTCCCTTGGTGATCAGTGTGCATCATAGTGACAGGTTGTTCTGCTGTTAGGGTCAATTTGCATATCATCCTTTTAATATATAGGATAAAGCATATAGAAAAACAACACAATGTCTCATCTAGTGGATGAGGCAGAGGCTTTCTACTTTAGCAAGACAACTGGATGACCAACCATGGTCTGAGGGCCATTCATGAGCCCACCTTATAGAAGGGAGCAGGGCCTTTGCTAGAGAGAGTAGGGCTCCTTCTCTTCTTCCAGGCAGAACTGGCTCTGATGAATGACCACTGAAGGTTCACCGGCTGGCCAGGCTGAGGCAGGTGGAAAGTGACAGGCTCTACTGACTCCCCAGTGCCTGGTACATTGCAGGCACTCAATAAAGACTAGTTGAGTGAGTATATGAGTGTATGGGCTTTTCACACACATGCAAGTGAAAGGCTACTAGGAACTTGACACTGGCTAGATGAATTCCTTGATGCATGGCTAATGTATAGTGACAGTGCAAAGCCAAACCTCTTCCAAACAGTTTTGTTTGTTCCTGTGAAAGGGGAGGAGTAGAGGGGACCATGCTTCAGGCAGGCTTCCCCAAGAGTGACAGTCACCTGCTCTTGCTGGTGAGAAAAAGCAGAGGCAGTGAGCATAGAAACCGGCCAGCTCTTGGATACTGTTTGTGGTTGTTGGATACTGGAACTGCAGGAGGAGCCCATGACTTCTCTCCCGCCCAACATTCTATATGAGATTGGCAGCCAGCCTCCCTCTCCAAGCAAGGACTTCCACCACCTGGTCATCACCAAAACTGAGGGAAGGCACTGACAAAGCTAAGTACAAGCTTTCTTGGATGTTACAGCTTTCATGCTTGATAAGCACACATTTCTTCTTGTGTTGGGAATCACAATTACAGTGGTTGCGAGCTTGGGCTTTAAGTCAGACATACCTGCCTCCATTGCTTAGTGGAGATGGAGGTGGGGGGTAAAGTTGAACTTGGGTGCACTATTATCCTCTTCTGCAAAGTGGGGTAGACTTGTACGGCCTACAGCCTAACGCAGCATCAAGCACTCAGAGCACTTAGTAAAGTACTTGATATACATGAATGTGCTAGTAAATGTTAGATGCCATTGCAAGAACTTTGACCACTCATAGGGAAAATAAAATCATATTGAAAGTTCAGGGTTTTATGACTTATCTCTTCTTGGCAGTGAGTTAGGGTCTTTGGGAATTTCATGCTATCAAACATCTGGGTTATGAATAGACAACTTCTAATCACCCTGGAAATATCCATGGTGGACTCCATCCTGGGGTTGGAACTCCAGAGGGCAAAAAGTCATTTCTGATGTTCCATGCACTCTTCCTGCTGTCACCACAGAGAGGAGACCTCAGGTCCTGCTTAAAACAGCCGAGGCATCACTTCCTCATACAGACTTGCTGCCTCCCAGTCTGGGCAAGGCACTCAGACACCTAGCACTGCATCATTCACTTTTAATGGAGTGCCTCTTCCTCTCTGAATGCAGAAACCTGCATGCCTTATTCCTGGAATACAGAGTTGCTCAAATATTTACTGAATGAGGAGAGGATGGCACATTCTCTGCTGCCCAGCATTTCCCCATAGTCTCAATGTTACCTGGCGATACCTTGGAATCACCAGGGGCATTTAAAAACTAGTTCTTGGGCCCCTCCCCAGATCAGTGAAATCTTTTGAGGTACCGGGCACAGACCCAGGTGTTTTCTAGAGTCTCACAGGCTTCCAGACACAGCCAAGTTTGAGAACCATGGTTATAGACCTTTTTGGTAGGTCCTCAGTGTCGGCCACAGCTCACCTGTGCCATGGTAAGAGAAACTCCCCATGCAGGAAGGAGACCTGCCTTTAAGTAAGGGGGCACCTTAAGTCTCTTCACTTGTTTTTAGTCTTTACAAAGGTAAGATGACATCTACTTCATGGAGCTGTTATTTCAAAAAAGTGGTAAAGAGAACGTGGTTGTGCACATTGTAATCACATTGAGTCACATTTGTAACTGAAGCAGGAACATCCTGTTATACTGCATTTTTAGTTATAAAATGCAATATTTAAGTGAACAGAAAAGAGGCCAAATGAGCTCAGTTTTAAATCATGATCTCTACACTCGGGGAGGGCAGAGGGTTGAAATGAAGCCAGACTGAGTCATGTGGGTGCCAAATGCATTTAATAGGTTTGTTCCCCTTCAAGCTGATAGTCTTTAAATATTTGCTCAACATTCATTCAGAAGAGGTTCAGTGCCAGTTGGAAGAGGACTCAGGTGCTCTCTGCTGTCCTAAGCAATTCAGCTTTAGTCGCAGAACAAACTCTCAGAAGGCAGAGTTTGTTCTAGTGATTAACCACTGGTCCTGCAGGAAGCCCCTGGGGAACCTCACTCCCACCAAGCATTTCTATAAAATATTCCTTCTACCACATGGAATTTTCTCTCAGAGGAGTCTGATGAGTAGAATTTTTACCATCTTGACACATCCCAAATACTGCCAGTCCTTATCTTCATCCAGCTTTGCTTTGCAAAGTAGAGGCCTGGGCTCTGTAAGCGGTCTCTTTGGAAACTAATTGGCAGTTGCTTGATAAAAAAACAAACAAACAAAAAAAAAAACAAAGGAGGGCAGTGGGGTGCAACCAGGCCTGCAGGGGAGGATAGTTGGGAGGGACCCCAGGCCAGCAGGTTAGAGCAGTTGGGGGAGACCAGGCCTGCAGGGAAGGGCAGTTGAGGGGAACCAGGCCTGCAGGAGAGGACAGTTAGGGGCAATCAGGCCAGCAGGTGAGCAGTTAGGTGTCAATCAGGCTGGCAGACAGAAGCAGTTAGGGGCAATCAGGCAGGCAGGCAGACAAGCAGTTGGGAGCCAGCAGTCCTGGATTGTGAGAGGGATTGAACTGTGACTGTCTGGTTCATAGGTCGATGCTCAACCACTCAGCCATGCCAGCCAGGCTAATGTAAAAATTCTTAAAACCTAAGACTTGAGACTTGCTAGGTAGGTGCTAATTTGTCTTATAGATACAGAACTGAAATAGCCACAAAATATCTGGGTAAAGGTTGGTTCAATAATCCAGAAAGAATGGGACTCTATGAATCAGAATGAAGACATTTAGGAGGCTTCAGACTCCAGAATTTCCAGACTTAAAAATACTCAAATTCTACTAATCCTCCCATGCCATTCCCTCCCCAAGGAAGCTGATTTTCTCTTGTTCCCCCAATCCTGCCACTGTTTATAGACCTGAGGTGGCCAATAACATTGATACTGGGAAGAGGTGGCCTCCATATCAAAAGAACACAGCACTTTACTAAGTCATATCAGCAAAAATGAGAACAAATGTAGGAGTCTAAAAGAAGAAAGAAAATAATACTAGTTGGGGATAATGTATGGGTAGTGTGTTGGTTTAAACATCAGAGAGCCTTGGCCTATGTGGCTCAATTGGTTGAGCATCATCCTGTGCATCGAAAGATTGCAGGTTCAGTACCTGGTGAGGGCACATTTTTAGGTTGCAGGTTCAATCTCTTCTGGTCCAGGCAGGTACGGTAGGCAACCTATTAATATTTCTCTCTTACATTGATGTCTATTTCTCTCTTCCCCTCTCTTTAAAAATCAATAACTATATCCTCCAGTGAGGATTAAAAATTAATAATAAAAAGTTGAACATCAGAGAGGTAAACAGTTGTTTATGCAACTGGTTAATAGCAGCCTAAACTCAGTAATGGTCCAGTGAAGTTGAGATGCCAAAAATTCCCATCAGAATTCAGATATTTCTGGGGATAGTGATGCTGGAATAAGCTGATTATGTGTTACTCACCCTCTTTCTCCTATTTATGACCTCAAAGGGCCCAATTATACTTTATTTTCCAAACCTTTGAAAATACTCCAGTGAGAAAACAGCACTATCTCTGAAAACATATTAAGTGGCTACAATTAGAGTAGTCTCTGTAGTAGACTGGAAAATGGCCCCCCAAAGACATCCACATCCTTATCTCTGGAACCTGTGAAAATTATTTTAGATGGAAGGGGAAAAGGGGTCTTTACAGATGTGATTAGGGATTGTGGGGTGAGGAAACTATCCTGGAATGTTTGGGTGAGCCCTAAATTCAGTGCTGTGTCCTTCCAAGAGAAAAACGGGAAGATTTGAGAGCGGGGCGGAGCGGGGAGGAGGAGGAGGAGGAGGAGGAGGAGGAGGAGGGGAGAGAGAGAGAGAGAGAGAGAGAGAGAGAGAGAGAGAGAGAGAG
>PVJN01014004.1:0-24835 GCA_004026805.1 Lasiurus borealis | reverse complement strand
AGAGGGAGTGTGGCCCACAGGCAAATTTCAAACTTCTGACCCCGAAAGAACTATAAAAGAGTAAATTTCTGGTTTTTAAAAACTATTTGTATTGATTTTTGGAGAGAGAGGGAAACATCGATGTGAGAGCTGATCACTAGAGCCACGTGATTATGGAGTGCCCCGGCTGAAATGGATGAACTTCCCACTAGATTCCTGCTTGGTTTGCATAGCTAAAACCTATTTCAGATCATGTGAATGTGAGTTTGACTTGAGCTACCATGGAGAAAGACATCCTCATCTCTGGACTACAATAAGTTTGCAGACCCAGAGATCCTCGGCTATTGAGAAAGATAGCAACACTTGAAGAGCTTTGTAAGAACTTACAACTTTGTTCTGTGACTTTTCTTCCTGTAGGTATCCATGTCAGTTTAGCAAAAATCCACACGTTTGACAATATCCTGGCAAGGTTGTGCCTCTGTCAGAAAGATGCAGAGACAGTATGCTGGCCAGGACCCCAGGTCAGATATCTTGTGAACAACTGTGGAGTGGACTGTCTCAAACAGAGGACATGAGGAACCAGCATGTGAGTCACCAGGAGGGGCCAGTTTAGGGAGGCTCTGCTGGGAACCTAGATTCTGAGATGACCTGTGCTTGGGAACATCTGACATTTCTTTGGTGCTCCCTCCCCTCCCTTTCTGTGTCCCATACTTGGATGCTGCCTCCATTGCCACCTCTACCTCTTTGTGCCTTTGTATCCTACTGATCTGGCCAACCTCAGCTACTGAGAAGCCCCTCCCTTGCCTCCTTACCAGTGGGCCTAATGATGGGAGGAGCCATGGGTAAGTGAGCAAAAAACAGGGAGTGTTTTCCATGCTGGACAAGGGGTGCAGCAGCATGACTTCCCCAAGGGACTGGTTGGTGAAGTCTCGAGAGCAATCCTATTGAGTCACTTCGGAGGTAAAAGCTGGTCCTGAGGCTGCTACAGCATCACTTGTCTGGTTTTGCTGCTTTTCTGGGCTTGGAGCTGAAATACATCCTGGAGGTAAGGTTCTCGAGGTGGACTGAGTTTCCTGGCTGGAAAGTTGGTCCCTAGGAGTGTTGGTCAGCTGGTTCTGGCCTGGGCAGAAACCTGCCAGCGTGTTCCCAGAGCAGTTGCCTGAGTAAGAGCAGATATGGAAGATAAGTAGCCAGGAGAGGAGGGTCAGGAGGGAGACAATGGTTGAACAAGAAGGGTCTCCCATATAGGAGTTCAAAAGGGCTTAAGAAGGTGGGGCTCCTTGGTGTAGCCCAGATTCTGGACAGGGCCATGGGTAGGAGGTATGGCCAGGAGCTGCAAATTTCTAGAAAGAGTTTAGTTAGATGGTCTTTAAGGAGGCTGTTGATCTTCTCAATCTTACCCAATGATTGTGGGCAGTAGGGTATGTGCAGTTTAGTTAAGTCAGGATTAGAGAGAGGAGGAGGACCCTCAAGGTCTGTTTACCTCTGCACGTGTTGCTGTTCTCTCTCCCAGCGAGAGTCCCACCTGAGGTTGAGTGAGGGCCTTGCTGACCTCAGGGCAGGAGTGCATTGCCAAAAGTTGGGTGGAGGCAACAAGAAGGAGAGGGGCCGAGTTCAGGGATGGGGACTGAGTTAGGGAGATGTCAGGACTCTTGAGGAACAGGAGATGGAATTCCTGCATGCGAGAGGGGGCAAGGAGAGAGAAGGATTGGTGGGAGAAAAGATCCTGTAGCCTATGGAGGAAGAAAGCCCTGTAAGGGTTGCAAGAGGCAGATCTGGGCCTCCTTGGTGAGAGCGGCGGCTGCAGCCAGAGCCCGGAGGCAGGGCTGCCATCCCTGAACCATGGGATCAAGCTGTCTGGACAGGTAGGCTAGGGGAGCTAAGGCTGGCCCTAGAGGCCGGGTCAGGCCCCCCATAGCTATTTCCCGTCTTTCATCAGTAAATACTTAGAAAGGCCCAGAGATGTCCGGGGTGGGGGGTGAGTGGGAAGGGAGAGATACCAGAAGGATATCCTGGAGCTTAGAAAAAGCCTGGCAAATGAGGGAGGGTGAGGAGAGGGGGCCTACTGGTGTTTCTTTAACGGCCTGCTATAGGGGCTTAGCTAGGAGAGCAATGGCAGAAGAATCCTATCAGCCCTAGAAAAGACAAGATCTGTTCCGCAGAAGTGGGAGGCTGTAGGTCTCATATTGCTTGCGTTTGGTCAACTGTCAGTCCTCGGGAATTGGGCGTCAGACAGATCCCCAAGTAAGTGACCGTGGGGACCGACACATAGTATCCTTTGTCCCCTAGAAAGTTGGGGAGGCCAGCTGTACGCCTTTGAGACATGTCCAGGGAGGCATGTACAGAGAAGGAGATCATCTTCATACTGGAGAAGAGTGCTGGGTTCTAACAAGCATTGTTGGAGGCCTCTGGATAAAGCCTGGCCAAACAGATGAGGACTGTCTCTGAACCCCTGGGGCAGGACCGTCCAGGTGAGTTGGCAGGATACCTGCTCGTCTGGGTTCTTTTACAATTCTTGTCAATGGGTAACTTTATAACTTCTTTCTTTCAACATACCTTCCATTAAATATTTCTCTAGCCGCTTGAATTTTAAAATGCCACTTTTTCCCTAGAGAAAAAGATCTAAGTTTCTGATAAGCCTGTGCCAGCAAGAAAGTCATTCTTTAGGAAGTGCGGAGTTGGGGGAGAGGGCAGGGTGAGAAGATGCTGAGGCCAGAGCAGTTTTCAGAGCGTTAAAGGGTGATTTGGCCAAAACCGGTTTGGCTCAGTGGATAGAGCGTTGGCCTGTGGACTAAAGGGTCCTGGGTTCGATTCTGGTCAAGGGCATGTACCTTGATTGTGGGCACATCCCCAGTGGGGGCATGCCAGGGGGCAGCTGATCAATGTTTCTGACTTTCTATCCCTCTCCCTTCCTCTCTGTAAAAATCAATAAAATATATATTTTTTATAAAAAGGGTGATTTGTCATCAATATCCATGACTGAGATTGTGGAAGGGAAAATGGGGCCCTGAAAAAGGAGGGCAGGACAGAGAAGGTAGCCCCGTATCGACCAGAAAGAAGACCAGCTTACCCACTACCTTGAGCGTTACCCTGGGCTCGGCAAGGGTGATGGGGTTGTCGAGTCTGAGCATCTTCAATCTTCAGCCAGTCTTCAGTCATGGCCAGCGGCACTTCATGACCTGGAAGGGTGGCTCCTCTACGCTGAGACGCAGAGGGCCCGTCACTTTTCCAGGGGCAGTCACTTTTACTGCATGCCTGGCAGGGCTTGGTTGGAACCAGGGGCCGGAGGCACTGCTTTGCCCAGTGGCCTTCATTTCTGCACTTGAAACATTCTCCAGGTGGCATTTGTCCTCTCGTTGCACTCTCACCATGCACGGTCCCCTTTGAACCATGCGTGGCTGCTGTCGGCCTCAGAGCTATTGGAGGAAAAAAGAGGAACAATTGTAATAATATGAACTATAAAGATTTATTAAATAAAAATAAAAATTAAAAAAAAGAATTTCTGATGGAGAAGATCAGGTTCTGCCATTTGTGACTTGGAGGGTTTGAAGAAGATCGTGACCTTTTAGGAGTTCTCATTTCTTTTATGTGAGAGGAAGGGTTTGAGTCCTGGAAGCCAGGAGTGGGTCTGCTTTGCTCACACTGTGTGCTTGAGGCCTAAAATAGTACTAGCCACACAAAATTTGGTGAAAATTTGATGAATGGATGAATGTTCAAAGGTGACAAAAAAACAACAACAAAAAAACCCTGTCTTTTCAAAGAGCCATTGTCAGGCAAAATGTAAAGAACTTCATAAATGTGAGATTCTATTATTTCACTTAAGAAAGGTAGAATTTCTTAATGATGACCATCTTTTCAGCAGAAAAACTGCTTTATTATAACGATAGGTGTATCCTTCATGAAGAAGCTTAGGTGCTTTTTAAATCAAGTGGCTTTTTTTTTTCTTTCTGAGAATGAGTAGGATTGAGCTGGCCTGTTATAACCTCTCTCACTCTCTCTGATATTTAGGGCAGATGCAGAAAGTG
This sequence comes from Lasiurus borealis, assembly GCA_004026805.1. Lineage (NCBI taxonomy): Eukaryota > Metazoa > Chordata > Mammalia > Chiroptera > Vespertilionidae > Lasiurus > Lasiurus borealis. The sequence continues at coordinate 20,831 of PVJN01014004.1, read as the reverse complement.
TTTGGGACAGAAATACTGAATTATTTTTTTGAATCTGTGTTGGGGGATATTTGATTTGTTAGTTCGCATGCCTGACAACATAATCCTGCAGGTTTTCTCCTTTCTTAATATGGATGACATTGGGAAGCTATCTAAAACCTGCAAAAAATTCCAAAAGGTAAGGCCTAAATTTTTTTTTTTTTACTGATAAATAATGCATAAAATGGGCAATAATAAAACATTTTTTTTTTAACTTATGACCTAAGAAGTTGCCATTCAAGAAGGAAAAATAGTAAAAATAGAGAGAACCATAAAATGGTCATTTGTAAAATGCACAATCAGTGAGGGTCATAGGCCAGGCAATTGTAGTAAGAGGAAATCATGCTGCATTTCAAGGTTAATGCCATCAAAAGGGGGACATTTTGAAGAGAATGTTAAAAATGTTGCATATATATATACTAATATAGTTTCTACTCACTATAAGGTGGCTTCTAGACCAAAACACATAACTAAACATATTCAGCTAGCTAGGAATTCTAGTCATAAAACATAGTTATTTGTAAGATAAGTATTTGCTTACAGATCAGTTTTCTTATTTAAGAACCAGTAAGTTTCAGTATTAAGTACTGTCTTTTCACTTGTTAATGTAAGAAACCTTCAAACCTATAAAGTGTTTTTGTGAGTTTGAGCCAAAATGGATATTTCCACTCTATGCTTTGCCTGAGGAATTTTCTTTTCTCTTTTTAAAAAATCTTCAACAGGGGATATACTTTCACCAGTTTGACACACACACACACACACACACACACACACACACACACAGAAACATTGATGTGAGAGAGAAACATCGGTCAGCTGCCATGCCCCACTCATGTACATGCCCCAACTCGGTATCAAACTCACAACCAGGCATGTGCCCCTACTGGAAATTGAACCTGTAATCCTTTGGTGTACAGGACTAGAGCAGGAGTTTTCTTGATAATATAGGAACTACCAAATTTTGTTAGATCTAGGAGAGGAAGAAGCCGAAGGTCCAGGAGAGAGGGGTCATTGCTGTAGGCCACTCCAGTGAGTTCTTTCCTGACTATTGTTTTCTCTCAGTCCTTGGGTTTCCTAGGACAGGCCTCTCTCGGTCTGCTCAGGCTGCCATACAAAATACCACAGACTGCGCAGCTTAAACAACAGACATTTATTTTTTACAGTCTGGTGGTTGTAAGTTCAAGATCAAGGTCCTGGCCTATTCCTTTCCAGGTGAGGCCCTTCCTGGCTTGCAGATGGCCACCTTCTGTGTCCTTATGTGGTGGGAGGAGAGAGAGAGAGAGAGAGAGAGAGAGAGAGAGAGAGAGAGAGAGAGAGAGAGCTCTGGTATCTTCTCTTATAAGGACACCAATCCTTTTGAATCAGGGCCTCATCCTTATAACCTCATCCTATCTAATGAAAAGGTAATATGCAAATTGACCATCACTCCAACACACAAATGGCCACTCCCATGTGGTCAAAGATGGGACCACAAGATTGCCAGCAGGGGAGGGAGGTTGTGAGCGATTAGGCCTGCAGGGGAGGGCAGTTAGGGCAACCAGGCCTGCAGGGAAGGGCAATTGGGGGTGGCCAGGCCTACAGGGAAGGGATTTGGGGGTGACTAGTTGGGTAGGGGAGGACAATTAGGGATGATCAGGCCAGCAGGGGAGGGCAGTTAGGGGCAACCAGGCTGGCAAAGGTGGGAAGTTAGGGGTTGCTGGGCCAGCAAGGGAGGACAGTTAGGTGCAACCAGGCTGACAAAGGAGGGAAGTTAGGGTGAATGGGCTGGCAGGGGAGGGTAATTAGAGGCAATTGGACCAGCAGGGGAACAGTTAGGCTGGCAGGAAAATAATTAGGGTATGATCAGGCTGGCAGGCAGAAGCAGTTAGGGGCAATCAGGCAGGCTGACAGGCAGGCGAGCAGTAGGGATCCTGTAGTTCTGGATTGTGAGAGGATAGTTGGACATCCCTTGAGGGGTCCCAGATTGAGAGGGTGCAGGCTGGGCTGAGAGACACCCCCCCACTGCATGAATTTTGTGCACTGGGCCTCTAGTATAAGTATAATTGCTTCTTTATTTCAAACTAGAGGACAGATGCACAAAGATTCATGCAAGAATGGACCTTCCTTCCCCTGTCTGCCAGCACCACCTTCACTCCGGCCTGGAGCCACCTTTCTGTCTTCCCATGCTGCCCATAGGCCCAGAGCAGTTGGGGCAGTGCAGAAAGCCTTAATCATTGCCATGGTGATGACGCAAGCATCCTGCTCCTGGTCGTTTGGTGCCTGTATATGCAAATCAATCTGCCATATTTGTTGGGTTACTTTGCATACTCCTGTTTGGTTGGTGGGCATCACAAAGGAACAGTCAATTTGCATATTTCTCTTTTATTAGTGTAGATAGAGCCATATTTGGGATCAGGGCTTCAACATGTGAATTCTGGGGAACACAATTTAGTCTGTAGTAAGGCCTGACTCCAAATATCAGGCTTTCAGTCATATGTGAATATATTCTGGAAATTCAAGCAGTTTGGCATCCAAACAGCATCTTCTATATTGGCCCTCACACTCCAAAGTTGCACAAGAAACCTGTAAAATCAATTAATTCAATTTTTGGTTCATAAAAGTCTGTTTCTAGTGATGGAGGAAATGGCTACTCCATAAGTGTTTAACAGGGAAAAGCATATATAGGCACACTGTATGTAAAATGTAAGCACACTGCTCTTAACTTGGCATATTAATTTTTTTTACCATGAATAACATTTCAATTTATTCTATTAAAAATGCCATTATCATTGAAAAATGCTATTTCTTTTATGGGGTAGACTACTTGTGTTTAAATTGACCGAGACATTTTTTATTACTTTTTGTGATACAATATTACTTATGGGATAATTTTTCTTTTAGATGTGTAACAGTAAAGAATTCTGGGAGAAATTCAGAAGTTTACAGGCTAGAAATGCTTTGGATACAAAGAAGATAGAGATAACCATTTACAAGAAGCTGCTAGCTTTCCACCAAAATGTAGCCCAACAGAAGATCACACCAAGAAGACAGATGGCATTTTTCTAAACATAACAAAATTTAAAAAAGGATTTAAGCTGATTTGTCATATAGCAGTTGCTACCATTGTAGCTGAGACTAAGTTTAAGCAATTATCTAGTGGGTTTAAGTTGGTTAATTTTTTTTAAAAAAACCTTCTTGACTTGGAATAGTGTTCTGAAAAGAAACTTATTTTCTTTCATTTTTCACTGTTAATATAGATCAAATATTTACTTAATTCTCCACTTTAATCTTTGACATGTTCTTAATTTTAAAGATAGAAAGAATAGAATAGAAAGCAAACCTGCTTAAAGTAAAGATGATTATATCTTTTTTCATTGGAATTAAGAAGACTGCACTGAAATGAGAATTCAGTGATGGAGATAAAAATAAAAAATCCTTCCTCCTAATATGATGTAAAGAAATTCATGACCTTATTCATCTTGGTCCTCTATATGTGTAGGTCCTCACTTTGGAGGAACATGGCTGGGGCATAACCAGTGAGTTGCTAGGAATGAATGACAGTACTTGCTTCAGTTCATGTGGTTGGAGAGACCACCAGCCTATGGTCATGACTTTATTTCATTTATTTCTGCTTTCTTATTTTCTGCCTTCTGATAAATTTGGGCTTAGTTTGTTCTCCTCTTTCTGGTTCCTCAAGGTGTTAAGAAATATTTCTTTTTTCTCATCATAGGCATTTATCATTGTAAACTGCCTTCTTAGAATTGCTTTTGTTGCACCCCATAAATTCTTGTTGAATTTCCGTTTTTATTTATCACATAATTTTTATTTACCTTTCTTTGACACATTAGTTGCTCAGGATTATGTTGTTTAATATCCACATGAATTTTCCAGTTTTCTTCTTTTAATTGTTTCTAGTTTCATACCTCTGTGGTTGGAAAAGATACTTGATGTGATTTCAATCTTCTTAAATTTGTTAACACTTGTTTTGTGGCCTAATAGATAATATATCTTAGAGAATATTCCATGTGCACTTGAGAATGTATATTCTGCTGTTACTGGATGGCATGTACTATATATGCCTGTTAAGTTAATCTTCTCTAATGTGTAGTTTAAGTCCAATGTTTCCATAATGATCTCCTGTCTGGATGACAGAACGTTTCACTCCAAAGTTGTGGAACATACATTCTTCTCAAGGGCATTGGGTCATTCTCAAAGACAGACCACATGTTATTACACAAAACAAATCTCTGGAATTTTAAGAAGATTGAAATCATATCAAGCATCTCCTTAGACCATAATAACATAGAATTTGAAATCAATTACAATAAAAACACTCAAAAACACTCAAACAAATGGAGGCTAAATAACATGGTATTAAACAATGAATGAATTACCAATGAGATCAAGAAATAAATAAAAAAAACTTCATGGAAACAAATGCAAATGAACACACAATAACCCCAAATCTATGGGACACAGAGAAAGTAGTCCTGAGAACAAAGTTCGTGGCACTACAGACCCACCTCAAAAAACAAGAAAAAATATTCATAAACTATCTAACCCTACAACTTAAAGAATTAGAAAGAAAGCAACAAGAAAAGCCTAGAGTAAGTAGAAGGAAGGAAATAATAAAGATCAGAGCAGAAATGAATGACACAGAGACAAAAATAAAAAGGCAATATAAAAGATCAATGAAGCCAAAAGCTGTTTCTTTGAAAGATAAACAAGATTAATGAACCTTTAGCCAGACTAATGAAGAAATAGAGAGGACCCAAATAAAATAAAAACTAAAAGTGAAATAACAACTGACACCATAGAAATTCAAAGGATTATATGAAAATATTATGAACAACTATATGCCAAGAAGTTGGACAATGTGGATGAAATGGACAGATTCCCAGGAAAATACAATCTTCCAAAATGGAATCAGGAAGAATCAGAAAACCTGAATAAGCAAATAACAACTGATGAAATAGAAGCAGTAATCAAAAAACATCCCAGCAAACAAAAGCCCTGGTTTGGATGACTCCAGAGAGTTGTTTTACCAAACATTCAAAGAAGAACTAATACCTATCCTCCTCAAACTATTCCAAAAAATTCAAGAGGAAGGAACACTTCCAAGCTCTTTTGTTGAGGCCTGCATTTCCTAATACCAAAACCAGATAAAGATACAGTGGTACCTCGAGATACGAGTTTAATTCATTCCGTAACCTTGAGGCATGGGAAACTATGAGATGCTAAAGTCACGGTAAACTAGTGGGTCATGTGCAGCCGGCCGATCCACGCGATTACTCCTATATCAAATGTTGCTCGTATTTCAAAGCAAAAATAGCTCGCTCGACGGTTCGTATCTCAAAAATCTCGTATGTTAGGGCACTCGTATCTCGAGGTACCACTGTATCACAAAGAAAGAGAATTACAGGCCATTATCCCTGATGAGCATAGATGCTAAAATCCTCAACACAATATTAGCAAATTGGATTTAGCAATATATTACAAAGGTCATACACCATGACCAAGTGAGATTTATCCCAGGGTTGCAAGGCTGGTCCAATATTTGCAAACCAATAAACATGATACACCACATAAATAAACTGAAAGACAAAAATCACATGATCATATCATTAGAAAAAGTACGGGACAAAATCCAACCTCCATTTTTGATAAAAACTCTCAGCAAAGTGGGAATAGAGGGATCATACCTCAACCTAATAAAGGCCATATATGACAAACCTACAGCCAACATCATACTAAATGAGTAAAACCTAAAACCATTTCCCCTAAGAACAGGAACAAGACAGGGATGCCCACTCTCACCATTCTTATTCAACATTGCACTGAAAGTCCTAGCCACACACAGCAACCAGAAAAAAACGCAAAACAGCCCAATTATGATACAGCATGACAGTGAAAAGAGCATGGTTGTGAAGCGGTCTTGGGGCCAGGCCTCTCTCCCATTAGATAGCTCTGCTCCGTTCAGAGCCCCTCTGCTTTGCGCTGTGCTGGTTTATTCTACTCTGGTCTGCTTTTCTCTGTGCCAATCTGCTCTGGCCTGCGCAGGTCTGCTCTGCTCTGTCTGGGGAGGCTCAGCTCAGTTGGGTAAATGCAGTCTTACGTGGAAAGGAAAAGTGCACACTAGAGCCAGAGGCGAGCTGGCTATAATGGACTGAAGTCCCTGCCGCTGGTCCCTGATTGGTCTGTCCTCATCGAAGTGAGGACTAAAAATCCTCCCAATGTGATTGGCCCAAAGCTCACTGTTCCTCCTTGAAGTGCAGTGTGCCTTGAGAGCCCCCGTGTAGAGATGGCTGCTAGGCTCCGTTTAAAATTTTAGTCCAGTTACCCACCGGGAGCCCTTCGTAATAGGCATCTTCTTTCTCAGGGTTGACAGTTTATTGACACACAAAATACAAAAATCACTCCATATGCTGTTTGTTGGCCTGCTTTTCTTTTTAGACTGTGGTGATGCTAACAGAGGCGTATTTCAAATCTGTTTTACAGGCATTTATTGATCTGCCTACTTAGAAAGAACTTGCAGGAATCAAGGCCTGCGTCTGTTCTTATTGCCAAGAGGAACTCTGCCTGCGGGGGACACATTTCGCCTCCAGTCCAGAGCGTCACACCGCGGGTCCACCCGGCTCCCCAGACTCTACCTTGCAGGCTTCCCTGGACCTGACGGGACCTTCAGGGAGCAGCTACCCCGTCTCGTGCCTCCTCGGGGCCCGGTCCTCGGCAGTGAGGACAGCTGCTGCCCTAGCTGGTGAGTCCAGGGTCTCAGCCCCAACAGGACACCCACCTCCACCTGCACAGGCTGAATTTTCTTTCTCCCCAAACCAGAAAAGCACTGGGTGTCTGACCGCAAGCAGCACGTGCTCGGGCGGCGCTGCCCGGTTGCTGTCCGCGGTGCTGAAGCGTCGCCTCTGCCCCGGCCCCTGACCCCGCGTGGGATGGCAGCACTGTCAGCTCGGCCTCTGCCTCCTCCCCCCCCCCCCCACTCCCGCCAGTTCAGGGCTGGCTCTTTCACGCACCTCCTTGCAGGGACCCTCCTCTGCCTAGGTTTGCAAGCTCAGCTCCGCCCGCTCCTCCGGGCCCCTCTCAGGACCCCCGCTTCCTCTCCCGGGGTTTGCTGCACTGTTCCCACAGTCCCATAACCAGGTCGGAGGTGCCAGGTGCTCTCCCAGCGTCTACCCTCCGCAGAGTTGAATGTCTACACCCCACACCCGCCGCGGGTCCGCCGCTGGCTCCTTCCCGGGCCTAACCTTCTCGAGCCCTAGTCCCCCGTCGCCCCCACGCCTGCCCTCACCGTGGGATGCTTGCCTGTTTCCCCTGGTTCAGCCCTTCATCCACGTTGATTGCACACCTTGCGCACTGCTCCCCGTTCAGCGTCTTCCCATTCCGCCCCTTTTCACGGGTCTGGGGCTAGGACCCCGCGACTGAAGTCCGGAGGCCTGGCCACCCAGGGTGGGCCGTGGACCTGCACCTGTGGTCAGGGTGTTCTGTGGTCAGGGTGATTGCTATGTGGAGAGTGCCCGCATTCTCCTGCAGCTCGGATTTCGGAGGCTTTGGTTGGGGATGGACGAGAGGTGGAAGGCCTCTGCCTTTGGCTGGTCAGGGGTCAGCGGGAAAATCAGGACCACAGGACAGTTGGTTCCAGCAGGGCTGAACATTGCTGAGCGTGACACACACGTGCTTCATGAACCTTACAGCTATTTATTCTCGACCAAGGAAATCTGGAAATTCCAACAGAGAATAGCAATTTCATTTAAGAAAAATCAAGGGGTTGACAGGCATTACAAATCGGTACATGGCTTTCCTATAGGGGATAGAACAAATGTATCAAAATCTGTTAACTTCCTCTGGCTTTTTAAAGTGCCATAAGATACACGTTCTAGTGAGTTGAGTCTGCTAGCTTAAATATGATCATTGCCTTTGAATGTTTAGTTTTGCTAAGTACTATAAACAATTTTATATGACCCTCAACATTTATCACAGTAATAGCAAAAGATCTAGCTATAGTTTTAGGACACTAGAGGCCTTGGGCAAGAAATTCATTCAAGGGAAGGGGTGGGGGAGGGGAAGATGTGTGTCCCTCAGCCCAGTCTGTACCCTCTCCAATCTGGGACCCTACTGGGATTGGGCCTAAATGGGCAGTCAGATGTCCCTCTCACAATCCAGGACTGCTGGTTCCTAACTGCTCCCCTGCCTGCCTGCTTGATTATCCCTAATCACTCCCCTGCCAGCCTAATCGACATCTAACTGCTCCCCTGCTGGCTTGATTGCCCCTAACTGCTTTCTCTTGCAGGCCTGGGTCCCCCTGCAATTGTCCTCCCCTGCAGGCCTAGTTGTCCCCAACTGCCCCTCCCACAGGCCTGATTGCCTCCAACTGCCCTCCCCTGCAGGCCTGGTCACCCTCAACTGCCCTTCCCTGCAGGCCTGGGTCCGCCCCCTCCTCTGCAGGCTTGGGTCCCCTCCCAACTGCCCACTCTTGCAGGTCCAGTCGCCCCCAACTGCCCTCTCTTGCAGGCCTGGACCCTCCCAACTGCACTCCCTTGTGGCCCGAATGCCCACAACTCCTCTCCCCTGCAGGCCATCTAGTGGCAGCCACCTTTGATCACATGGGGGTGGCCATCTTGTGTGTTGGAATGATGGTCAATTTGCATATTATCTCTTTATTATATAGGATAGGAGTGACTTCACAGAAAACAGCAAAAGAGGGAGCTCCAGAGCACTAGTTTAAGAACACATTTAATTAAAAATGTTTCTCAAAAAGCTACTTGCAACATGCATTCAAAACAGTGTTATTTAATGCATGGAAATGATTACTCCAATACATGTTGTAATGTGTTAAGCATACATTTTATAAAGATACTTTAAAAAATCTATTTGCAAGATATATTCAGAACAGTGTGGTGTCAGTGAATGGAAGTGATAGCCACTCTGTACTGCAGGTAGTACAGTGTGTCTAACAAGCTACCAGTAAGCAGTGTTCAGTATAGTGTTACTTCAGGGAGTGGAAGTATTGCACACTCTTCACTGCATGTAGTAAAGTGTTTAATAACTTGTCTTAATAAGATGTTTCTAACAGTCACCTGGGAGGATGAGTTCACATAATTATTTCAGTGAATGAGAATGATAACCATCTGTAATGCATGTAGTGAATTTTAAAAGAACATTTGACATGTTTCTAACAATCCACTTCACAATGCATTCAACACAGATATCTCAGTGAATTGATGTCATAGACGTTCTGTAATGCATGTAGTAAAGTGTTGAAGGACACTTTATAAAAATGTTTTTAGCCGTGTGCTTGCAGTATGTATTCAGTACAGAAATTTTCAGTGAATGGAAGTGATACCCTTTTTATGCATATAGTGAAGTAATTAAATACTTCTTATAATGGTGTTCCTAACAAACTACTTACAAGGTGCATTCACCACAGTATTATTTTAGTATGTGAAAGTGATACCCACTCTCTAAGTGTTTACGAACTTATCTAATAAAGATGTTCTAACAAGCTAATTGAAAGATATGTATTAAACACAGTGTTATTTCTTTGACTGGAAGTTATACTTATTCTATAATGCATGCAGTGATATGTTTAGGAAAACATTTATAAATGTGTTTCTAACAATGGACTTGCAGTTGCATTTAGTGTTATTTAGAGAAAAAAAGTGGTACCCAATCTGTAGTAAATGTTGTGAAGTTTTTAATACTCTTGTAACAAGCTACTTAAAGATGCATTCAGCGTGCTTTTATTTCGGTGGCTATAATGTATGATATAAAGTGTTTAAGAACAAGTTCTATAAAGTTTTCTAACAAGCAACTTGTGAGATGTAATCAGCAAGTGTTATTTGCTTGTTATCAGCAAGTGAACAGAAATGATACCCATCTTTAATGCATGCCACAAAGTTTATAAGAACACATTTTAAAAAGCTACTTTCAGAGGCAGTCAGCCCTGTGCTAATTCATTGAGTCCAAGTAATAGACATTCAGTAATGCATCTAATGAGGTGTTTAAGCTCACGTTTAATAAGGGTGTTTAACAAGTTACTTGCAAGATGCATTCACAGTGTTATTTCAGGGAATGGAAGTGATACCCACTTTGCAATACTGGTAATGAAGTGTTTAACAACACATTTTAAAAAGATGTTTCTAATAAGCTCCTTGATAGAGGTGAATATTCGGTAAAGAGTTATTTCAGAGAATGGAGCTCTCTAATGCATGTAGTGAAATGTTGAAGAACACATTTAATAAAGTTGCTTTTTAACAAACTCCTTGCTAGATGCACTCAGCAGTGTTCTTTCACAGCACTGGGGAGGCAAGTTTTCTATAGTGCATGGAGTAACATTTGAAGAACACTTATAAGAATGTATCTACCAAGGTACTTAAAAATGAATTCAGCACAGTATAAAGTCAGTATACACGGGAGATACCCATTCTATAATGCATGTAGTAAAGGGTTTCAAACACTTAACTAAGGTGTTTTCTAATAAGCAACCTGCAAGATGCATTCAAAACTGAATTTCAGTGAAGTGGTACCACTGCTTTAATGCATGTAGTGAAGTGTTTAAGAGCACTTCTTTAAAAGGGGTTTTTAAAAGCTACTTGCAAGATTCATTCAGCACATGTTTTTTTTCAGTGAGTGAAAGTAATGTCACTCTGTAATGCATGCATGCAATGATGTGTTTACAAACACTTTTACAAAGAAGTTTTTAATTAGCTACTTATAAAATGTGTTTCCTTTAGTGAATGGACGTGACACCCACCCTGTAATGCATAGTGAAGTTTTTCTTGCCCCTTTTCTTTCCAGAATCCCAATTAATTCTAATTTTTGTCTTTCTGATCAAATCCAAGAGCTCTCATAAGGTTTCTTCACTCTTTAAAAACCTTAGTTCTTTCTCTTCTTCTAAGCATATTATTTATATTTTCCTATCCTCCAAAACACGTATTCTTTCTTCCATCTGGTCTTCCCTGCTACAGATGCTCTCTATTGCCCTCTCCATCTCATTTATCGAATTCTTCAGCTCCAGAATATCTGTTTCATTCTTTTAAATAATTTTATTCTCTCTGGTAAGTAAACTTCTTTGGTTCATCAACTTTATTCAATGTATTGAGTTCATAATTTTTCTTTCCGAATTTTCTTGTAGCTCATTGAGTTTGTTCATACAGCTATTTTGAATTCCTTACCATTTAGATCGCAACATTCTCTTCCTTTGAGCTTGGCTGTTGAAGAGCTATCATTTTTAAAAATTACATTTTCTTAATTTTTTTTTTTGAAATAGTGTTTGCAGCTAAGTGCTTCTGCTTTCTCATTAAGTAGCATACATACATCTCCTCAACTAAGCCTTTTTATGTCTTTGGTTCTCAGCAGGCTGGCTATTAGAAACTTCCTGTTATGGTCCAGCAGGTGGCACTAGAGCTCCAGCGTGCGGTTTTTCCTTCGCCCACGGACCTGGGACTGTTTGCCCAGCTCACTGTCTCCGGGAGCTTGCTCTCCCTTATGCAGTGGGGTAGGGTGCACGCACACAGCAGCCGACTGGGGGAGGGGGCGGGTTTAGCATTTGGGGTTGGGGTGGGGGTTTCCCTGGGCTAAGTGGGTGCAACCAGAGGAAGTTCTGGAGCAAATAGCACTACCCACATTTTTTTTTTTTAAGTAACCACATTCTTTAATCTTTGATCTTCTTACGTGCCTCCTTCCTCCTTTCCTCTCTGCCCCTAGTCATGGAGGTCCCTCCTCAGAAATCCAGGTGCTGCTGGAGAAGCGTGGGCTTCTGCACTTGTAACCCGAGCAGCTGGAAGCGGGGTGTCGCTCATCCCTTTCACTTTCCACGTCTGCGGGGGCAGCGGCCGCTGCCTTCCACCTCCTCCACCGAACAGCCTCGCCTACGGCCGGGTTTCCGCAACGGGCGTGCAGCGCGGGCAGCTTTTCCTCTCTCCCCTGGTTCCCCACTTCTCTCCACCGCTCTCCGCTGGAAAGCTGGGGTCTCCCCTCCGGCCAGCCGGACTGCTACCCGCGCTCTCCGGCTCAGGAGTATCTGCCTGCCCAGGTTTGCACGCTCCAGTTTCCCCAGCGCAGCAGGTGGCGGTGGGCCCGCAGTCCTTGCGGGGTCTTGTCCATGGTCTGACGCACAGACAGATGCGCAACCACCTTCCCCAGGTCCCGTGGAGTCAGGCGTGGCAGGCACTTGTGGCTGGTTATTATTCATATCCAATGACTTGTTTTAAAACTAAAAGGAGAGAAAAGGGGATTTATGCACCCCTGATTTATGCACAGCTGACTTCGCCTTTCTTTTTTTCTTAAGGCAGGTGTTTACAGCTGTGAACTTTCCTCTGAGACCTGCTTTTGAAGTTCTGGTTAGCTGTGTGTTCACTTTCTTTCTGTACAGATAACTTTGCTTCCTTTTTTGACCTGTTGGTTGTGCAGGACTATGTTGTTTAACTTTCACACAGTGCACATTTTCCCGCTTTTCTCCTGTTAATTGGTTTCTAGTTTTATACAGTTGTGGTAAGAAAATATGCTGGGCTGAGACCGGTTTGGCTCAGTAGATAGAGCGTAGGCTTGTGGACTGAAAGGTCCCGGGTTCAATTCCGGTTGGGGGCTGTACCTTGCTTGCGGGCATGTCTCCACTGTGGGGCATGCAGGAGGCGGCTGATCTATGTCTCTCTCTCACCCATGTTTCTGACTTTCCATCTCTCTCCCTTCCTCTCTGTAAAAAATCAATAAAATATATTTAAAAAGAAAATATGCTGGGCAGATTTGTTAAGAGTTGTTTCTGTGACCCAACGCGTGATTCGTCCCGGAGAATGATCCGTGTGCGCTGGAGAGGAGCGTGCATTCTGCCACTTTGGGGTGGCATATGTATCTTCAGACTTCTGTTCCGCCCTGCCTGGTGTGGCTCAGTTGTTTTGGGCTTTGTCCCATGCACCCAAAGGTTGCCAGTTCAATTCCAGTCAGGGCACATGCACTCCACCCCTGGTAGGGGATGTATAGGAGGCAACTAATCTGTGTTTCTCTCTCTTTTCTCTCTAATAATCAATAAAAAAAATCTTTTTACAAAAGAGACTTCTGTTCCCTATTGACTTTCTGCTTGGATAAATCTATCCATTGTTTGAAGTAGGGTATTGAAGCCCCCTACTATTTTTGTATTGCTGTCTGTTTTTCCTTTGGCTTTGTTAATATTTGCTTTATAGATTTAGTTGCTCCAATTTGGTAATGATAATTTGCCTTTGCAGGATCACTGGAACATAATAGGCAAGTACTAGCTGCCCTCACCCTTCCTACCAGCACACAGACATGCATGAAAAGGAAGATGAGCTGATTGAGTACTCTCAAATGTCATCATCTAATGCCAGTTTATGTTGCCCAAGATGAGAATTTATGAAAACCCGGCTCTTCAGCCATTGTTTCTATCTAGTTCTAAATTATCGATGCAGTGAGAGCTGAAAAAGAACACATCCTCTTCATCTTACTAGCAGCAGAACAAACGAAAATGTTTCCTGTCCCATGACTTTTTAAGAACCAAGGTTCCAGGCTGTGTTCCCTGATTTTGGTTGGAGTGGTTGTTTTTTTCTGTTTTGTTTGTTTCAAAATGCTATTCCTGCTGTGCTTAGTCATATTTCCTTATGTAAAACCAAGTGTTTTTTTTTTTTTTGTGTGTGTGTGTGTGTGTGTTCTAGCTAAAATTGTTCTCTATAAATCTTGGAGATGTGGCCCTTTCGCTTTGCACTAATCTTCTTTATGAATCCTCATCGATCTACCATCACCTCCCTTTGTGTCCACCTGTCCAAATAGCCCAGCATTCCAAGTCTAGGTCAAAGTCTCGGTGGTGTTTAGAAGATACAACTCTCTGAAGCCACCCTAGGTTTCACCATAGAAGTGATTCCTCCCAATTCTGAACACCCATAACCTTTATTGTCTGCTGGAGGCCTGGTGCACAAAATGGGGGGGGGGCGGGGGAGAGGTTTTCCCTCAGCCCAGCCTGCGCCCTCTCCAATCTGGGACCACTCTGGGGATGTCTGACTGCCAGTTTAGGCCTGATCCTGCAGGGATCAGACACCCCTCTCACAGTCTGGGATTGCTGGCTCCTAACTGCTTGCCTGCCTGGCTGCATGATTACCCCTAACCACTCTGCCTGCCAGCCTGATAGCCCCCTAAACACTCCCCTGCAGGCCTGGTCACCCCAACTGCCTTCCTCTGCAGGCTTGTCATCCCAACGTCCCTCCCCTGCAGGCCTTGTCTCCCCCAACTGCCCTCCCCTATAGACCATCTGTGGTAATGTGGGGGCAGCCATCTTGTGATGACATGGGGGTGGTCATCTTGTGGCAGCCATCTTGTGACAACATGGGGGAGGCCATCTTGTGACAATTTGGGGGCAGCCATCTTGTTGTGGCCATTTTGTGATGACATGGAGGTGGCCATCTTGTGACAATATGGGGGAGGCCATCTTGTGACGTTAGGGCATGAGAGTCAATTTGCATATTTCCTCTTTATTGTATAGGATACTGGAGGCCTGGTGCATGAAGTTTGTGTATGTGGGTGGGGACCCCTCAGCCCAGCCTGCACTCTCTCCAATCTGGACCCTCTCAGGGATGTCTGATTGCCGGCTTAGGACATCCCTCACACAATCCTGGACTGCTGGCTCCTAATTGCTCACCCGCCTGCCTGCCTGGTTGCCCCTAACTGCCCCCCCATCCCGCTAGCCTGGTCACCCCTCACAGCTCCCCCACCAGCCTGGTCGCCACACCCAGCCTGCTGTTCAGTCATTTGGTTGTCCCTCACGAACCCCCCTTTCGTCCTGGTTCCCCCACACGGCCTGCTCGTTCATTTGTTTGGTTATCTGTCACTAACACCCCTCCTGGCCTGGTTGCCCCACACAGCCTGCTTGTCTAGTCATTTGGGCATCCCTCATTAACCCCCCTGACAGCCTGGTCGTAGGCAGCCATCTTGTGAGGGCTTGAAGGTCAATTTGCATATAACCTCTTTATTCCATAGGATAGTTATTGGAGGAATTTCATTTTCAGGCTTTTATGTCCGTGTCTGGTGTTTCAGCTAGACTGAAAGCTCCTCACGTGTAACGATCACAGCTCCTACTTACTCCTCCACAGTCCCTGCTCATCGCAGAATCACTGCCAATAGGTGTTACATTTATTATCCAAATGCATAGCTTGTGAAACTTACAGCCTCCTGGGCACTTCCCTCCCAAATGTCCACCAATGAGATGCTTTGGTTAACACTGCAAAAATAGAGTTGTTTAGGGCCTTGGAAGATGCAAGATTGCTAAATGGCCACCAGTCCTCTACAAAATCAACCTTCACCAATTTCATGATTGTGTTCCTTCCCCCTTCTTACCTATGACCCAGGGCTTGAAATGGCAAAAGCCATAATTAACTGGTTCCAGAAAAATACCACAGATGCCTGCTTTCACTTGTAAGCTTCCCTTGGTCACTCCACTCCTCAATCCGCATGAGATTATGCACATGAAAAATTATGCAAATTATTATGCAAATCACAAAGGAACATGTGAATAAATTCCAGTGTTTTTAATCCCCTTGGCTTACAACCATCAGTCCAAGAAGTAAGGTTCTCAGCTGATCTCTGGAAACATCTTGACTCGTAATTAAGATTTCATAGGAAATGGTGAGCTGTCCTTCAATTAGTCTTATTTAACATTTATAGAATCTGTTGTGTTTTTTTTGCTTTTGACCTGAGTTTGAGGAGTAGAGAGCCAGAGAAAGAAAAATAGAGTGAAAACCTTAATATTATTTAGGAGTCTGAAGTCTCAAACCTAAAAGAATTGGACAATTTTCCATATGTTGTTTTGGCTTCTGTTAACACTCAAAAAATTAAATCTGGCCAGGAAATAAAAAAAACAAAACAAAAAACACCCATAGGATAGATGTAGATATAACAAAAGCCTGAGCAGAAGATTAAAAAAAATAAAAAACCCATTGCTAACCCTAGGGCTGTTATATGCTCTTCCTGGTGGTATTTCAAGGCCTCCTCTAACTGCTTTCTGTGGGTAATGCACAACATGCCAATTAATTGTTCCTGAGTTATCTTGCCTCAGGACTCTTTGTGGTGAGGCATGTCATGTTGTGGAGAGTTAGATGTGAGTTCAAGAGCACCGTGTGACTCTCCGCTTGTTATGTTGCTCTGTCAATCACTGGGCTCATTTTCTCCAACGGCACCGCTTCACAGGAAAGATCGAGAGTCAGGAAGAAACTTGTCACAGGTCACATGAAGCAGGGAAACACTCGCGCTAGATCTTTTGATGCTTAGTTCAGTCAGGAGTCATCATTTCATTTCAATTCAGTACCAATCAATAGACATGTATTAAAGTCTCCAGTGTGCAGAGTACAGAACTAGGAACGAGGTGAATTAAGGATGAAAGAGACAGTCTCGCTTACACATTCCCAGGCTATATCTGCTGTCCCTCCATATTCCTGAGCCTAATTTACAATGACCACCCTCCTCAATTTGGTCATATTCTCTCCCGTCCATCTTCCGCTATTCCCCTTTATTGCCGCTGGAAGCCCAGCTTCATGTACTGTACCTCCATCCTCATCTCTTAATGTTAATTCATTCTTCAAGCCTTGTCTTATCGCTCGGAAACCATCCCAGCCCATGCCTGCCACCAACGAGTTCCCAATGCCCTACTTCATAGGAGGCTCCCTGTCAGCATCATTGCTATGGCATTTAAAACACGCTGTCTAGCCGAAACCGGTTTGACTCAGTGGATAGAGCATTGGTCTGCGGACTGAAAGGTCCCAGGTTCAATTCTGGTCAAGGGCATGTACCTTGGTTGCGGGCACATCCCCAGTAGGGGGCCTGCAAGAGGCGGCTGATCAATGTCTCTCTCATTGATGTTTCTAATTCTCTATCCCTCTTCTTTTGTAAAAAAATCAATAAAATATATTAATAAAAGTAAAACACATTGGCTTGTAGTTTTGCCCAACCTTTCCTTAATATGGCACCTTATCAGCCTTACATCGTGCTATGACAATGTCCAGAGCATGATGGGTATTGCTAAGGGCTGCCCCAAAGATGCAATCCTAAATGCGGAAACTGGGTGGGCCATGTTGATGCTCCACTGAGAAGCAGGAATCGGTGATTCTTTCATTTTCAGCCAGCCCTCTGTTGGTTTGCTTTGGATGTCTAAAATGAGGATTAAAGGCATAAAGTTGGGTTTTCTTTGATCAACAAAGGAAGGAAAAGTATAAAGGAAGGAAGGTGATATTAGTCTTCCTTTGGTCTTACTTGGTCAACACTTTTAGATTGAGTGTTAATTTCTCTGCTCAGAAGGGATATTACACGGTAATTTCTCAACTCATTCCAGAATGATAGAAATTTCCCTTCTGAAACAAACCTGCCCCATTTGAAGAGAAAGGGGTCCAAATGATTGCTTCCGTTTTTAATGAGATTAAACTTAAAAAAATCTTTTTATTGATTTTTTTTTTTTATAGAGAGGAAGGGAGAGGGATAAAGAGATAGAAACATCTATGAGAGAGAGACATTGATCAGCTGCCTCCTGCACGCCCCCTACTGGGGATGTGCCCGCAACCAGTATACATGCCCTTGACCAGAATCGAACCTGGAACCTTCCAGTCCGTAGGCTGACACTCTATCCACTGAGCCAAACCGGTTTCAGCTGATAATATTAAACTTTGAAGGAACATAGGCTGTGTGTGGGAGGGATGTGAATTATTGGAGGGTGGAGGGTGGACTGCTGTACGTAGCCTTCCAAGATGTCCTCCAAACAAACAAATTTGGATGCACCAAAGAAGGCAGGAGAAACCGACAGGGGCTGAACTAGCTCAAGGCACCCTCTGAGTGCCCAGCTTCCTCGGTTTGCAGAGGCTGCTGAAGAAACGCATCTCAAACAAAATAGAAACAGACTCATAGATACAGAAAGCAGACTGACAGCTGTCAGAGGGGAGAGGATGGGGGGTGGCTGGGTGAAAAAGGTGAAGAGATTAAACACCCCCCCCCAAAAAAAAACCCCTCATAGACAACAGTATCCTCATTACTAAAGAGAAGCAGGGGTAGGGGAACTGGAGAGTGTGAAGGGGGAATACACGGTGATGGAAGAAGACATTACATACAAAATACAGATAATGAGGTATAGCATTGTACACCTGAAACCTATATAATTTTATTAAACAATGTCACCCCAATAAATGCAATTAAAAAGAGAAAGAAACCCATCTCTCTGCTGCAGCAGACAGGTGTTGAGGCCGGACCTCCTAGTCGTGAGGAGAGACCAAACTTGCAGAAGTCCATTTAAACCCAAGGGAGACTCCAGGGGCCATCGGAGCACGAAAGTGCCAAGTTTGGATGCTGGGGAGAGGAAGGAACTCCCCCAGAGCCACCCTGGGCTCAGGTGTCCAGCACAGCGGCCTCTCTCCCCGAGGGCGTGGAAATTGGCAGCCTCTCCTGTGGGGTGGGAAGCAGGGAGAGAGTGCTCGATTACTCCGGTGTAGCCGGTCTTCGCTGGAGAAACCCCTTTCTATCCAGCATCATCCTAAGTAGTGAGGTGGGACCTCCAGGTCTCTGGGAGAGAAAGGAAAGTGTAGGTAGGAAGCAGATAACATTAAATGTGGTTCCTGCTGTCTGTCAGGACTTTGGCCGGAAGTCCACACACAAGCCGCTGGAGTAAGCCACTAGAGCAGCGGTTCTCAACCTGTGGGTTGCGACCCCTTTGGGGGTCTAGCGACCCTTTCACAGGGGTCGCCTAAGACCAGCGGAAAACACCTATTTCCCATGGTCTTAGGAACCAACAGACCGCTCCTTGGTGTAGCAAAGTGTAGCAATGTAGTTCACTGTTGTCATATGAAGACTGATACCCATGCTACACCACGATTCAAGACAAAATTTCATTTATTTGTCATTAGAAATAAATATTTCACAATATACAATTACATATTGTTTTTGTGATTAATCACTGTGCTTTAATTATGTTCCATTTGTAACAATGAAAATACATCCTGCCTATCCGACTTTTACATGACAGGTCATAACAGTAGCAAAATTACAGTGATGAAGTAGCAACGGAAATCATTTTATGGTTGGGGGTCACCACCACATGAGGAGCTGTATTAAAGGGTCGCAGCATTAGGAAGGTTGA
The DNA here is from genome assembly GCA_004026805.1 of Lasiurus borealis. NCBI lineage: Eukaryota > Metazoa > Chordata > Mammalia > Chiroptera > Vespertilionidae > Lasiurus > Lasiurus borealis. Next base: position 1,714 of record PVJN01014004.1, on the reverse strand, counting down.
GAACCATTGCTCTAGAGGATCTCCCCACTGGGTCGCTGGCACTTTCAAAGCCTGAATTAGAAGAAGAAAGAGGTAAAAGCCAAAAAAAATTATGAACAAATACATACCTATCAACAAGTGAATCTAAAAATTAAGTGAATTAAAAATTTGATCAACAGAATAAACTGGTGAATATAATAGAATCAGGAGCACAGAAAGGGAGTGGACTGTTAATTCTTAGGGGGAAAAGAGTGAAGGGTGTACAGGGAGAGACTGGAAAAATATCATACACCTATGGACGAGATCAATGGGAGGGAGCTAAGGGCAGAGGGAGGGGTGGGAGCTGGGTGGAGGGGTGCTATGGAGGGGAAAAAAGAGAAACAAATGTAATAATCTGAATAATAAAGATTTAATTAAAAAAAAACACCCCCCCAAAAACAAACAAACAAACAAACAAAAAAAACACAAAGCCTGAATGCTAAAATCACACCTGCACCACCACCAGCTCCTGGGCGGGGCAGTAGGTCAGGCAATAGAAAAACCACAAACTGGAGCCACAGCGGCGCCACCTTTTGGTCAACAAAAGAAGTTTCCAGCACTTCGCCTAGTCTAGTGAGTTATAAATCCTGCCACAAGAGGGCACAAAGACCATGATGCAAGCCAATCCAAAACAAGTGTAGGAACCCCAGAGAAACACCTCCCGGGGTGCAGTACCCCATGTCAAGATGGCCAGCAAATATATTTTACATGTGAAAGCAGCAACACAGACATGTAAACGTAAAAAATCAAGGATACAGGCCCTTTTCAAAAAGATATCAATAATTTTCCAATAACTGGTTCAACCCATAAAACACAGCTGCCTAACTGATAAAGAATTCAAAAGAACTGTATTGAAGAAACTCAACGAGCAACAAATAAACTTGGAAGGACAGTGCAGCCATATTAGGAAAAAGATACATGGACAAAATAAAACTCTTTACAAAAGAGATAATTCAGCTTCTTTTCCGAGGAAACACCAAATGGCAGGTGAGGTGGGTGCTGCGGGAGGGCCCAGGGGCCCGGAATAGGAGGTCCCAGCGGCTCCGTGGAGGATGTGGTAGTGGCATCGGGGGCAGGTGGGGGGTCGGGACAGAGGCCACGGAGCTCGTGGAGGATGCAAGGACGAGGACAAGGCGTGGATCCCTGTCACCAAGCTGGGCCGCCTGGTCAAGGACATGAAGATCAAATCCCCAGAGGACTAACAGCAACACACCCATGAAAAACACCCATGGTGTCAAAATAAGCCAAAGGAAAAGCGGGTAGACAAAAATAAAAAGGACCCCAAGTCAATTTTATAGAAAAGATTCCTGTATAACTCTTGGTGGAGAATATGTTTATATACTTTCAGAAAACAACTCCAAGACCAAGTGGACTCCTGCAACAGAGAGGAACTGACAGGTCTGCTCCAACCACGAAGGCGAGAGGAGAAACGGTTCAGAGATGGAAGATGCTGACGATGCCTTGCCATGCGAGCAGTCAGCAGCTGTGCGTCGCTACAGGATGCCCAGGACCAAACCAGAGAGGGTCGGACTGGCATCGCCAGCATCTGTCCACTATCCAGATACCACTGCTGACATGTACACATAAGGAAGTGTCTGACACTGAAACTGGGACTCAAAGCTATCGGACATTGAAATTGGGACTCAAACATATTTCTCTTGCTCTTGTGGGTTTATTTCTAGCCTACAGGGGCAAG
>PVJN01014003.1:0-47615 GCA_004026805.1 Lasiurus borealis | reverse complement strand
ACTCATCTTGCCTGACTGTTGAGCTGTTACATGAGTCTCTTTCAGCCTTCAGGTTCCAACGGAAACATCGGCTGCTCTTGAGTCTCAAGTCTTTCTCCTCAAAGACCACTGGCTCTGCTGGTTCCAGACTCAGACTTGAAATACATATCAGCTTTCCTGGGTCTCTAGTTTGCTGGCTGCAGATCTTATGACTTCTCAGCCTCGGTAACTGAGTGAGCCAGTCCTATATAATAAAACCCTAATATGCAAATCAACCTAACACATGGTTTCTATGATGCATACTGACCACCAAGGGGCAGACACTCAACACAGGAGCTGCCCCCTGGTGGTCAGTGTGCTCCTACAGGGGGAGCGCTGCTCAGCCAGAAGCCAGGCTCAGGCCTAGGGAGCACAGCAATGGTGGCAGTGGCAGGAGGTGAGGAGCAAGGGGTCCCAGGCTGCGAGAGCCCCAGACTGTGAGAGGATGTCTGACTGGGGAGCAGGCTTAGGTGGACATCCCCCGAGGGCTCCCAGACTGTGAGAGGGCACAGGCCAGTCTGAGGGACCTTCCCTACTCTAGTGCACTAATGTCATGCACCGGGCCTCTCATTCCTTATAATAAAAATCTCTCAAATCTCTCCCCCTCTCTCTCTCTCTCTCTCTCTCTCTCTCTCTCTCTCTCTCTCTCTCGTGTTCTATTGGTTCTGTTTCTCTGGAGAATCCTGATTAACACAAAAGCCAAACTTTGGGCTTCTAGGCATATTTAGGTGTGGAATGCCCCACCGCCAGAGGCTAGAATGATCATCTGATTTGGTCTAAAAGTCCCCTGGGTTCCCAAGGCCCCAACAGGAACCCTGGCCGGGAGGGGGCCTGCCTAGCCAAATAGCTGAGCCAAGCAGCAGAAATCTTGGCTTGCTTTCTTCTTCTCTTTTCCCTCTTCACTCTTCCGCTTCCTCCTTGTCTTCTTCCTTTTTTAAAAAAAACCTGAACTGCTCCCCAAAGTACACAGGAAGAGGTTGTCAACTCTCTCCAGCAACGCAATGTAAATAGCAATACTTGCTGAGTCCACTAGATGGGGCCAGTGACACAGTAGAAAGGACAAAAAAACACACAAAACTCAACTCCAGGAGGAAAGGTGGGAGGCAGGAGGTGCATTGGACAAGATGCTCCCTCCCGTCTTGCATGACTTCCAGCCAATGGAGTTCACCTCAGCCCTCCGGTTCCCAAGCACTGCAGTCAGTTGTCACTACAGCATCTCTGGATTTCCAAGTCCTCACACCAAGTTATTCCCTCAAGAGCCACCAAGCAAAATGGGCAACCGCAAGCTGAAGGAAGTCACTGCCCAGGCCTCAGAGCTCCAGGCAGGGGCCCCTCCCATGCTCCTGTGCCCTCTTTCACGTTCCTGTGACCTGTTTCAGGGAATCTAAAACTTGAGGGACAAGCACTCCTACAAGGTGGTCATGTGATTCGGGAAGGAACCAGGAGGAAGTGAGGAGGAAGGCAGGAAGGGGAGCAGGAAATGGCAAAGACACTTTTCCTCTTCAGCAAGTGGCTCTATTTGGCCACACGTTCTCCACTCTCAGCATTCCTGGCCCTGCGTTGTGGGCTCAGCAACGCTCCCCGCACTGCTCACAGCGGGTAACAGCGAGTCCCCGGGGTGGAGGGGGAGTGTCTCCGTGCCTGTTGTGATGAGAGACCTAAAGGCAGCGAAGGAAAGCCAGTCTCCCCTTGCTTTCCCGGTTGGCTGGCCTCAGTTCAGGTGCCAGAATACTTTCTCTTCCACCAGCAGCAAAAATCCTGCCCTCTCTGGCCAACACGGTTGTCTCTCACCTACCACCCTTCCCAGGGCCACAAAGTGACACACCAGAATGCTGGCCATGGGGGCCTGGACCTGACCCACATCCCCCATCCCCTCCACCTGCCACCTGCCCCCACCCTTCCCTTCCCAAACTTGCACTGCCTGGCAGCCACTAAGCTAGGCCTCTGTTGCCATGGCAACAGTGTGGCTTCCCCCAAGTGGGAAGTCTGTTGCCAAGGCCCTTGTTGCCAAAGGCTATAACAGCCACCCTGGTATGTGAAGGGGGAGGGGGAGGAGGAGCTGGCAAAGGGGTGGAGGGTGGCCAAGGCTGGGAGGAAAGGAAGTGGCGGGGGGTCCTCAAGAAATGGTGGAGTCCAGGTAGCCCTCCCTGGCTGGCTGCGGGTTGGGGTGAGAGGGTCTGGGCTCTGTAGGAGAGGAGCAAGCATCTCACAGCACCTCATGCACTGTTCCTTGGGGGTATTAGAGGGAAGAAAGGGGACCCCCACCAAACACACCTGAGCAAGCCCTCTCCTCAGCAGGGCCAGACACTCCAAGTGCCCCCCCAAATGGAGGAGCGGCTTTGATTCTCCCCAACTTCAGAATACCAGCCCCCAGGAATTTCTGTCTCGTTTGCTCTGTCTCGTTTGTCACAGACGCACGCACACAAGCCGGGCCCAGAGACAGCCAGTGCCGGTGGCCAGAAACAGCATTAATGACAAGGACTGCAAACCTCCACGCATCTCCACCCGGGTTTGTCTCAGAGCACGTACTTAATATTCCCTGTGCACGCTTCTCTTTGCAACAGCGCTCCGTCAGTCGGCAGGAGTGGAGGTGGACACCATAGAGCTCATCCCCTTCCCGGGGCTGGCTGGGCCCTGGGGCTTCAGGAAATGCTCCCGACGCCACTCCCTCCGCCCAGCGAGCACCTAACAGCCTGGGTCTGCTGCGCGGGCCAGTGCCCATTGACAGCTGGCAGGTGACAGCAGCCACTGTCCAGCCCCGGCCCAGAGCAGAGCCTGCGCCCTCCCCCCGCCCCAAGGCCCCGTCCTGCTAGAGGTGCTGAAGGAGAAGCTGGAAGAGGTGAGGGTGTCCAGCAGGCAGGGGAGCAGATGGCTGGTAGAGGAGGCAGAGGGAGAAGCAGGTGCTGTGGGAGGGGAGCCTAGACTGGCGGCATCCAGACTGGAAGAGATGAGGGCGCCAACAACCGTCAGTGCCAAAGGTCCCCAGGAGCATCCCAAGCAGAGCCTGGCCCTGACACCCAGGCCTGCCCCCCGCTCCCCCACAGCCCTCTCTTCCCAGACCCCGAAGGAAGAACAGGTGTACCTACCCCAGGTGCCAGCCCCTCCGGTGGGGTGGGGGAGACGCTGTCCCCGCCGCCCTGGCTGCGGGCGCTGAGCTGGGGCGACATGGTGGGCGACTCGTCGATGTACGGCATGGTCTCTGAGCCCTCCGGGGGCCCCTTCTGCTCTTCATTCCCCTCTGCGTCGTAGTCGTCGGCCCCGTAGCTGAAGTCTGAGACAAGGAACAAGAAAGGCCACTGAGAGTCCTCCACCAGGGCTGCCAGGGACTGGTAGCGCAGTGGGCGCCGGCGGCGGCCCCCGGCTGCCATGCTCCTGGCCGCAGCATCCACGGCCCGGCCCGGCGGCGGCGGCTGCACAGGGGGCCGGACCCTCGTGCAGGGCTGGGGAGCGCCAGCAGTTCAGGGGCTGCTGGGAGCCGGGGAGGAGCGGTTTCGCCGTCGCCACCTGCTTAATAGCATGTCAGCTGCGTGTTTGCGTATTTCAAGCTGCTGTTTCCTTTGCCTCCTGCCTAATTCCAAGTCTTAAGAATTAACAGTGGGAGCTGGAGGCAGGACGCTTCCAACTCTCCTCTCTGAGTCACCATTTTGCTTTTTATAGGGAATAAGGAGGTGGGGGCGGGCCAAGCGATGTCACTTCCTGGGCCCCTCCTCCTAAGGTACCATTTGTATGCTGAGCCAGATCCCTGGGAGGGGGGCGAAGAGCGGGTTCAGGGTGGGGAGTTGGGGAATGGCACCCAAGGGAGCCCTAACCCCTCAGAACAAGGCCTGGTGCAGGACGGGGCCCAAGGCTGGCAGAGCGTGGGCGAGAAGGCGGCACCGAGGCCTGGCAGGGACACGATTGAGCATTGACTCCTAAAAGCCAGCTTTTCTGTAATTTCAATGCAGGCCTCCTCGGGAGAAGGAGGGAAGAAAAGACTAGGGGAGTCGAACTGTAACCCCCCTCGCTGCCAGCACCACTGGGGCTCCGGAGCCCACGCACAGACACCCCCACTCAGGGACGCAGGGCAACACCTCAGAAAGGCCTCTGGTCAAACCCCACCAGTGGGGGGTCTCTCCTGCAGCAGAGTGAGGGCCCCTCCCACGTCCCCAGCTTCCCAGCCCCGAGCTGGGCCTGTCCCATCATCCGCTCGGATATTACTTCTTCCGGGATGTGCTGCCCGGCGCCCCAGCTCAGAACTCCTACAGCTCAGGGCCTCCTAGTGGCCCAGCGGATCCTGCCCCAGGTGTCCCTAATCGCATGGGGCAAGATTGGGTGTCTCATCGTCACCGTGTGCCAGCGCCCACGGGCCGACACGCAGCAGAACCTCGGGAAACGTGTGCCAAGAGAATGAATGAGCAGAGGAACGCACTGCCCGTCTCAGGTCTGAGGCGTGAGCCAAGTTCTCCACGGGCCCACTCCTCTTCCTCAGCCCTAACACCAGCCCCTGGGCAGCCGGCAGCCTGAGAACGGTGTCAACAGGTCACCAGGGCGCCTGGCCACAGCCACCCTCCGTGCAATCTGGCCCTTTGGCAGCTGAGAGCTTCCCAGCCTGGCTGCACCTGTCCCCGCCGACTTCCTATCCAGGCCCTGTGCTGACAGCCCATTAAGCTGTCAAGGGACATGGCTATTCTTTTTTTTCCAGGAGAGGCACACGTGTGAGGAAGCACAGAACCTAGTGATCTAGCCACTGAGCTGTGTGAAGGCCACGTACCCGGGAGACAGGCTCCACCGTCCCGGAGGACACAGGGCCTATGGCTGAGGCTGGCCGGCCGTGAGCCAACTCCGCTATTTCCGGGGGTTCGGAGGGAAACAGAGCAGCCACGGCATCCAGTCTGCCCGAGTCTGGTGCCGTGAGGAGGCTGGCTGGCTGCTAAGACCTACTCACTTTGGAAAAGCACAAGGAGGAAATGAAATATCATGGTCACCTGTCATCTCTCCAGGCTGCCCTATTTCTCCTGGAGTCTAGGCCAGGAGTGTTAGTGATGGTGAAGCCTGGCCTGGCCAGCAGTTCAGATTCCAGCAGGCTAAACGGATCCTCCTATACGCCGACCGATTCCCAGGGGTCGCAGGACCAGATCCCTGACTCTCACGACCTTTCCCAGGGCTGAGGTAGAAAGGCCGATAGAGAAGGTGGCGGGCTCGCCTCTACCGCACAGCCTGCAGCTGGCAGGGCCCCAGGAGGGCGGGAAGGTCTCTGCCAGCCTCCCCGCTGTGTGCACAATTCAGCCTCATCGGAGTGGCCTCCGTGCACCTGCATCTCCTGCTTTCTTCTTATCTCCCAGCCGCATCTGCGAGGCTGCTCTGACTATCCCCAACTTACAGACAAGGTCATAGGCAGATTTGTCCAGAAAGGATCTGAACCCAGGTCTATCGGTTTTTCTCCAGATGCCATCTCTTAACCTCTGAACATCCCTGACCTTTCAGAGAAATCCTCTAAGGCCCTCCTTGTCAGGGGAGGCTGACCAAAGAGGGACAGGAGAGGTGCCTGAGGGTTGAGGTGCTCGCTACAGGAGGGGGAGGCTCAGGAGTGGAGGGAAGTGCCCCCAGAAGTCTCTGCAGGTGTTCCTTGATACTTCCCCATTCATTGCACCCTCCATACATCCCGACGGTCCAGCATCAGGGGCCCAGGAGACCCCACCAGGAAAAGCAATGCAGGAAAGGCAAAGACAACAATCGTCAGAGAAGGAAGGGACCCTGGGAAGGTGGGAGGAGAATGGAACCTGCCATGGGTGGGCTGCAGTTCAGGAGAGGTCATGGATGGGGGCGCTGAGTGGACCGTGGCTTTGGCACCAGGTCTCAAAGAAAGAAGGCACAGGGGGCTGACAACCAACATCCACCCCTTCTCCCAGTAACGTGCGTGCCGTTATATTTAGGGGGCGGAGTGCCCAGTGGCTGGCTACAGGACTACTTTTCCTACTGGAACGAGCCACGTTATTAAGTTCTGGCTAAGGAGATGCGTAGAGCTTTGAGAAAGGCTGCTAAACGGCGTTGTTTGGGCTGAAAGGTATGTTTTGTTTGGTTGGTTGGTTTTGGTCCTCTTCATACTTCCTCCTCCTGTTGTTAGTTTGTTAGCGTGTTAGACCAGGAGGTGACAGAACCCAGCACTGAAGACAGCTGAATAGAAAGCTGGGAGCCTGGACCCACGGGGGCACAACGAACCACCTTTTTATCACGCCAGGACTGCCCCCCTCTGGACCTGCTTTACAGGACGGAGAGAAAGAGCCCGTTATCTAAGACACTGCTTAGATAAAACATTAAAAAAAAATTTAGTTTTAGTTTTTATGTTCTATGCAGTCAAACCTCATTGTAACTGATCCAGATGGTTTTTCCTACTGCCTTCACTTTTCCTCCTAAGACTCTTTGCCCACCCTTTAAAAATTGGTATTCCTGCCCTGGCCAGGGTGGCTCAGTTGGTTGAGCATCATCCCATACACTGAAAGGTCTCCAGTTCAATTCCTGGTCAGGGCACATGCCAGGATTTTGGGCTCAATCCCCGGTAGGGGGCATGCAGGAGGCAGTTGATCAATGGCTCCCCTCTTCCCTCCTCTTAATGTTTCTCTCTACTTCACCCTTTTCTCTATATAAAATCAATAAAAATATATTAAAAAATTGGTATTCCTTACAATAGAATAGTGCTCAGCAATGGACAGACTGCTGATACAGGCAACAACAGAAATGACTCTCACATTAAGTGAAAGAAGCCGGACACAAAAGAGCATCTCCTGTATGGCTCCACTTCTATGAAGTTCCAGAAAAGGCAAAACTAATCTGTGGTTGAAAAAGAGTAAAAATAGTAGTTGCCTCTGGGCGTGGGGGCACAGGGAACTTTCTGACGGAAATGTTCTGTATCTTTTTTAAAAATATTTTTTTATTGGTTTCAGAGAGGAAGGGAGAGGGAGAAAGAAGATAGAAACATCAATGATGAGAGAGTATCATTGATCAGCTGCCTCTGCATGCACCCTACTGGGGGGTCAAGCCCGCAACCCGAGCATATGACCTTGACCAGAATTGAACCCGGGACCTTCCAGTCCGCTCTATCCAATGAGCCAAACCAGCTAGGGCAGTGTTCTGTACCTTGACAGAGACTTAGGGTACACAGGTGGATTCATTCATCAAACAGTACCCTTAAGAGTTGTGCCTTTCACTTAACTACTGAACTCTAGCTGATGATATGCATGCTTATGTGTTGAAGTATATATAGTGCACAGACAGATGTCAGCAATTTACTCTGCAGCACGTGAAAAGTAAGATGGGTGTGGTGTTCAGAGGGATGGATGGATGTGTGATAAAGCAAGTATAGAAAAACGGTAATTACAGACTCTGGCTGATGGGTATGTGGGTGTTCACTATACAATTCTCCAACTTTTAAGTATGTTTGAAATTGTTCATAATAAAGTAGTGGGAAAAATTGGTGATCCCGGGCTCCTGTCACTCCTACTTTGCTCCCTCTCCCAAATCTAATTTACATTCCAGGGTGAGGGCGGGTGGCAGGTCCGTCTCTCTGATTGGTTCCTGAACATCTCTACTTTCTACGCCACACCACTCCTGTGGGAAACCCGGGCGACATTTCAGATTCTCCCCTCTTCCTGCTCCTCCTCTCCCACACCCCGAGCTATCCCCACTCCTCATCCTCCTCTCTACCCTCACCAACGCCTCTGAGGACAATTCCAACACTCTCTCCCCTGTTCAAAATGTAATCAAAGTTTCCCCATTCACTTCAAGGTACAGCACAAACTCCTCAGTTCAAAGCCCTTCATGGTCATCGACTCTATGTTTACAAGGTCATATTCTGCTGCCCTGTAATATCAGACATCTTCTAGGTCCCTGCAGTGGGTTGAATAGTAGCCCCCAAATGTATCCGTCTGAATCCTAACCTCGGTACCTGTGAATGTGGCTTTACCTGGGGAAAAGGGGGTCTCTGTAGGTGTAATTAAGTTAAGGATCTTGCAATGATAATATCCTAGAATCTAGGACCGTGGGTCCTAAATTTGATGATGTGTTCCTATAGGCGACAGAAGGGGAGAAAAGGCACACAGAAGGAAGCCATATGCCGATGGAGGCAGAGGTTGGAGTCATGCTGCCGAAGCCAAGGAATGCATGGAGTCACCAGACGTTGGAAGAGGCAAGAATTCTCCCGAGAGCCTTGGCTGGGAGTGCGGCCCTGCCAACTCTGTGAGTTTGGACTCCTGGCCTCCAGATGGTGAGAAAATAAACTCCTGTTGTTTTGGGCCACCGAGTTTGTGTGTGTGTGTGTTTATGGCAGCCCTATGAAATAACAGTCTCCAAACACACAACACTGTTTCCTACCGCTGGCCCTTTGCACATGCTGCTCCTATTCCTAGCAGCTCCTGTCCACCCAGAGAAATTCTATTTAGCCTTCCAGCCCAGCTCAATTGCATCCTTCTCCTGTGAACCTCCTGGCTCCTGAATACATGAAACACTTTTGCAAAAATCAGTGAGAAAAAGATAACTACCTCAACTTTCTAAATGAGTTTGAGAAATATACAGAAAATTAAAAAGAGAACTACAAATGCAGACACACATACACACACACACACACACACACACACACACACAAATAATCAAAGAAAATGCAAACTTCTATGTTTTGCTTTTTTTTCCCTATCAAATCAGTAAGGATTAAAACAACTCTTCAGAGTTGTTCTGATCAGTGAGACCCAAGGAGAACAGAACCTCTGGCCAGGCCTCTGCTCTGCTCAGTAAAACAGGACTTCCCACCTTGAACTCAGCTACAATGGGAGTAGCTGCAGTGGCCAGACTGCTGCCTCGAGGAAATGCTCAGGAAGGGTCAGAGCCATTTTCCTGCTGTCGAGGTGCTGAGCCACCCTACAAATGGCCTCGTGAAGGGGGAAACACAAGCCCACTATGTGTTTGCGGGGTTTCCTGCCACTTAAGACGAATACATTCCCACATGATGTCCTTTCACCCCAGTAGAGAAAAGCCATCCAATAAGCAATAAAACATCCTAGATGCTATGGCAGAAGAACTTCAGAGGCGAGGCAGAGAGGAGGAGCGGGCAATAGTGTCGGGAAGGGGACGGCTGGAAGGGCTTGGGTGATACTTGAAGGGAGGAGCTGGGCTGCTCAGCGGTGGCGAAGAGCAAGGATGCCGGGTCACTGGGCTCGGGTTCCAACCCAGGCTCCCTCCCTGTGTAACCTCTCCAGGCTCAGGAGAATGCCTGCACCAGGCGGCCGCTATAAATGGGTAGTGAACAGTTCAACCAATGAATGTGCAAGTGGGTGACGAAGGGACTGAGCTCACAGGGATCCTTCGAGGATCAAACCGGATCACGCACACAAAGACTCAGAGCATAGCGGGCGCCCAGGAAATCTCAGCTGCTATTGTTAATATAATTAATTGCATCTTGAAAGGTGTGTGGGTGCTTGCCAGGCAGATGGGGGACACGAGCAGAGTTCTAGGCAACAGAGAAGCGGCTTGGCAAAGGCACAAAGTGTGAAACAGCAGGGCCCCTTCAGGGCCTATAAATAGCCGGCACAGCTAGAACACGGAGTGAGCGGGAGGGTGAGGGGGCCGACGGTGCTGGAGAAGTGGGCACAGACCAGCACACGAGGGCCTCCTGTGTCGGGCGCAGAGAGAGGCAGGACCCAGTGGGGACCACTGATCTGGACCATACCTGCTGCAGGGTCTTGCCAGCTACATCACTGCTGAATTTCTCTAATGTTCAGATAACTCCTCCTGAGGCATCAGTTCCTCTGTGGAGTTACAGTGCAGGCGGCACCCCATGACCTCCGGCTCTCCTGGGAGTCACACAGATTGGAGCCACATGTGAACACAGGGTTATCTATTCCAAGCCCGTAAGGGACGCAGCCAGATGACAGGATCTGAGCCAAACAGTGACAGACCACAGAGACATGCTCTTGTGGGCAATGGAAGAGTCGACGTGTCTCAGGGAGGTTCAAACCCAAATGACCCACCCTCATTTCTCCCATCTTAAGCTCTGATAGGCCCAAAGGGGAGAAGGGGCGGTCCGAACAGCTGGAGGCACAGAGGTATTGAGCTGTTTACCACCTTCTCCTAAGACTGCCCGGCACCAATGTCCAATGGACACAGCCAGATTACAACCTGGTACCCCCAACCCCAAGAGAGATGCCGAGGGTGTTTGGGGGATCTTTCCAACCTCTTCTTGGACACTAAGAACCTGAGAGTGCAGGATAAAGTTCTAGGTGCGGAATGGCCCAACAGGAGTGGTACCAAGGATGATGTTAGGTGGTAACTTATCTTCTGCCCTAGCACAGATGATGGCAGGGGGGGAGGGAGACTGTGCGAGAACGGCTCAGGGGCTCACTCACGGTGACTATATCTTAGGAGTTTTTTGTGGACTTGCAATGAGGAAATACATGCAACGTAAGGCACCTGGCTCAGGACCAACACTAAATCAACCGTAGCTATTATCATCCCTACCCTGGCTCCCTTCATAAGCAGTAAGTGCTCTTGGGGATCTCCTCATCCTGGAAAGACAAAAACCAAACCAGGGCTTGACGGTCTTCCTCCATCGGCAGACTGGATCGTTCACTGGTCAGCCTACTTTCATAGGCATCAGGGAATGGTTTCACTATGTGTGTGCTTTTTAAACTGATTTTCAGAGACGGGGAGAGAGGAGGAAGAAACATCGATGAGAAACATCCGCTGGCTGCCTCCTGCACAGCTCCCACCAGGGGTGGAGCCTGCAACCTGGGCATGTGCCCTGACCGGGAATTGAACTGGCAACCTCTTGGTGCATGGGTTGATGCTCAAACCACTGAGCAACACTGGCCAGGTTCAGGGAATTGTTTACATCTTTAACTTGAAGACCCCAGCTCCAACCTGGGCTGTGTACCAGAATCCCCGGGGGGGGGAGGGGAGGTTGGCAGCTGCTGGTGTTTGGCTCCCAACCCAGAGACCCCGATTGCATTGGTGTGGGGTGGCTGTGGCAGCAGGCAACGCTAATGTCGAACTGTGAAGCCGAGAACCACCAGTGTAAGACAAGGACCCTGAGGTCTAGTGAAACCAAACTCTGAGTCAGCTCAGGAAGCCATCAGCAGGGCCACATGAGAGACACCGGAGAGTTTCTTGGAAGAGGCAGGGTTTGGATTAAGTCTTGAAGGACTTGGAGGTTTGCCTGGGAAGAGGCCAGGAGGCGGACAGAAAGGGCTTTACTCTGAGGGTAAACGTGGGCAGGCAGGGAGGGCAGCCCCTGTCCCATTCACACGGGGCCCTCAGCCTTGGCCTACAGCAGCCTGGACCACAGGATGGCCTCCCCTCACCGTTAGGCCTTCACGAAGGTCTGGAGCAAGGAAACGAACTCAGCAAAGGGACAGCTGGAAGACAGGGCGGCGATGCCTCCCCTGCTCATTCCTGGAGAGGCGGACTTTAGCTGGAGCGCTGGGTTCTGGCTCCACCCCGAAGCTTGGGCTCAGCCTCTCTGGTTGCTATGGAGATGCGATCGCTTCACCACCTCCAGGCTCCCTCGGGGAGGGAGGCAGAGATCATGGCCATCAGAAGCCCCGGCTCCAAAGTCTGAAACAAAGGAATCCTAGGTGTTGGATATCTGCATCAGGGACAGGGGCGGTGGGCGAGGGGCTGAGGCCTGGGGAGAAGGGTCGGTGGCTGCATCAGAAACGCTGTTATCCACACTGTGTTTTCTTTACAGTGTACACAGCAAGCCCACAGCGGGGATCTCATTTCATCCCCAAACCCCAGGGAGGAGGGCGGAATAGAGATTACGCACCCACTTAACACAGGGGAAAACTGAAGCTCCCTCATGTCCTGGGTCTTGTCCACGGCCACCTGGCTGATAAATAACCGAGGGACAGCTGAAAGCCAGCTCTTTGGGTCAAGTTCATGGCTTTTTGTACTTTGACATAATCTCCTACCCTAGCCAGAGGGGCCTAACATTCTGAATTACTCTGTAGGAAAGGTAGCCACATGCCCACTGGAGAGAGAGGAATATTGGTGCAAATGGCCAGAATGGACAAAGTTTATTTCATGAGTAAATGAGCGATAGTCAGTCACCCAAAAACATCTCCTCGTCGCATTATGTGCCAGACACAGCGATAGGAACAGACCCCAACCAAGACCCGGCACCCCAGCTCTGCTACCAGTAGTTCTGCCGACTTCCTTCCGGCAAGTTGCTCATTTTGTGGGAGCCTCCACGTTTCTCATTGTAAATGGGATGGCACCGCTGCCCTGCCCCTTCCACAGGGCTGCTCTGCAGAGCAAGGAGAGAGATACCGGACAAGAGTATTCCACGAACAGTACAGCATTCCCTCAAGCAGACAAAAAAGAAAATTCCTCTACAAGTCAAGTTCACATTTACCTGCCTTTGGTATATTATGGCTTCCCCACTAGATGGCAGGAGTCTGGAGGGCAAGGACAGCCCTTTTCTATTTGCTGCCTATTACTTAAGGCACTCAGGACAGTGTTCACACATAGCAGACGCTCCATAACTGTCCGACTGGGCCCTGAAACTCCTCCTAATTTCTTTCCATAGCAACCAATTCAATTATTTAAGGTCTGGGCTGGGAGGTTACGCTGACAAATCCTGCAGGAATTCTAACCCATATTAGAGTTAACAGCTTTAACTTGCCTTCTCCTTCCCCTCTGACCCACCATGAATGATAACAAGTAATGACCCTGGACTGATGTGATTTAAGGTTCAGCTCTTCCATTCCCTGCCCCACACGCTGGTGAAAAATGCTCGCTGAAGGGGAAGCGGCCAGGAGGCAATGAGGAGGGAGAATCAAAGGACCATTATGACAATGACCTTCGAATCCAATCCCACTTATCACTCGCCTGGGATGGATGGCCTCCTCCTGAGCCCCTCTCCCATTTATGGTTTCATGAGTCCTTAGGGTATTTATGAAAAATTAAATGACTCTCAATCTAGTGCTGAGAAGTAGGAAGGGACAGTTCAGGTAACAGATAAGTAATAGAAGGTCCAGAGAGGTCAATAAGACTCTCAAAGCTGCCTTGCACGTTGGTGGCATCCAGGATCAGAATCTGTGACCCCTGCCCTCCACCCCAGGGGCTCCCTTCAGTCCCAGAGCCACTCGGCTCCAGGCTCTCCGAAGAAGTCAGCTAAGACATTCCCTTCTCTGCAGAAGGGCCAAGACATTTCCAGCTTGCACCCCTTCTCACGTACACCCACAGAAACACCCTGTGCCTCTGCCATTGCTATCAGGCACGACTTGCTGACATTCAGCTCAAGCTGCCAGCTCTCCACACAGAGCCTCCCTGGGCCTTAAAAATAATTCCACTATTGAACAGGGCTATGAGAGGGCGCCTCAAAATTCATGTCCTTCTCCCCTGCCCCCAGTCCAGAGGATCAGTGGTTTGGCAGGCCCGGCTTCCTTTCGTCACCCACTGAAGAAAATGAGGACCTCCCCAAGTCCATGGCCTCGTCCTAAAACGTCACCTTTCCTCTGAGGTGGTGCAAAGCGGGGTGAGGGCTGAGCTAGGGGAAGGCAGTGTTCACCCGGCCAGCTCACTTTGCTCTTTGTGCACATGCACATGCAAATACGCACACACATAGGTGCACGCGCACGCACACACAGAGACCCTTGTTTAGGCCCTGACACCTTCTGACTCCCACTCCTCTGGTCAGCCCTCACGCACCACTTCCCATTCTCCCTCTTCCCCGCTGCATGACCTTGGAGGCTGTGGGTTCCAGATGGTGCAGCCTCCACTGGGCTGGGCCCCCGAGTGAACAAGTGGGGCAGAGGCTCCTGCTTACCAGTGATGGACAGGGGTGAACAAGCCGTGAACCTTGCTGATGCTAAATCGTGGGGACTTCAAGATTAAGTTGGTTTTGCAGCATAACCAGCCTGCCCTACCACGCCCCCAACTCCTCCACATAAGGTCAGCCGGCCAGCCCGTCTCAGAGAAGCTCCCCATACACATCCCAATGCATGACGGTCCCTTTCTCTTACCACCACCCATGTCGGGCTCCTGGTGAACTGCAGCCATCCTCCTCCTGTTCAGGAGAGAACCAGAAACCGGCAACTTCTTCTGAGGGCTGATGGGGAAGGAAATCTGGGGTGTCCTTGGCTAGGGTTTGGTAGAAGCTGGCACCAGAGGGCCAAGCCTTCCTCTGGTGACCTACCCATTCTCCTGGGGCTGAGTCAGTGGACCCATCCCTGCCCAGCTCCACGGATGGCCGATGGCTGATGTGTGAAGTAAGCCCAAAAGGAGACTGGGAAACACCCATGTTCGTTGCAGCATTATTCACAAGAGCCAGAAGATGGAGGCACCCCAACTGTCCACAGATGAATGGAGAGATAAAACGTGATCTACGCATACAATGAATACCATCCAGCCTTAAAGAGGAAGGAAATTCTACAGGAGCTACAATGCCGATGAACCTTGAAGGCATTATGCTAAGTGAAATAAGCAGCTACAAAACTATGCTATGATTCTAACTTGTATCAGATACTCAGTCAAATTCATAGAGACAGGAAGTAGAATGATAATTGCCAGGGGCTGGGGGTGGGAGCGTGAAGGGGGTGTTAGAGTTGAATGGGTACAGAGTTTCAGTTTTGCAAGATGAAGAGAGTCCTGGAGATGAGTGGTGGCGATGGTTGCACAACATTGTGAATGTACTTACTGCCAGTGAACTGCATACTTAAAAATGATCACTATTTTTAATTATGTGTATTTTACCATAATTTTAAAAATAGAGTAAAATATAACGTTAAAAAAAAAAGCAGGCGGACAGGGAAGGAGGAATACCAGAGACAGAAACTTTTCATGGGAATCAGCAGGAGGCAAGGTGTTATAGTAATAATAATAAAAATAAAATATAAATATAAAATAAAAATTAAATGTAACATATTAGAGAGTGAAATGAAGTAATTAAGAAATAGATTAAAGAAATTATACCCCACATATAAAACCAAATAACAGGTCTTCTGGGACCCACTAATAAGACACACTGAAACCACACTAAAAACACCCACTTGAGCACATAAAAGGGAGCAAGCTCCAAAGGAAATTAGAGCCTCTTGTCTGCCCCTCCAGTCGCTCTCTGCTCCCCTTCCTGCACCTGCCTAAGCTCTGCTGTGGACCGTGGGTCCAAACCGTGAGCCACAAGCCTAGGCCTCTATGAGACGCCGAGCCGCAGCTGCAACGTCCAACGTCCAGTGTGTGGGTGTGTCTGTCAGCGCAGATCTCCGGGTGGCCTGCTGAGGTCTGGAAACCACCAGAACTCTAATAAATAAACTGTATGTGATCCATGCACTGCATGTCTGTCTCCTGTGTGATTTATGCTCAGCCAATATTTAATAAGTGCCTGGAGTCATCCATATAAGTCCAACCTGTTGGCAGAGGATACTCTTGGCCACCTGTGCTTACGTCCCTAAAGGAAAAATTGAGACACAAGGGGACTAAACCAGGCCTGGAGCCCTCTCCACTTCCAAAAACGGCTTTGGAGTCAACCTTCCAAGTTACAAAGGCAGGTTCCATCTGTGGACGAAAGGAGCCACATGCCAACCTGACAAGCTCAGGCGAGGCCTGCGTGGCAGTCCTGCAAACTGAGACCTAAACTAACCACAAAGGATGGTCTGAAAATGAAATATGTAACTACAGACAGGTGATAGTGGGTAGTCCTGTCCCAGGCCGATATTTTCCCGGACAAAGATCAACTTCCATCTTTTCTGAGCCCATTTGCCTCCAAGATAACATATCTATAAGATGTCTGGGTAACTTGTAACTTCCTTTTTACCTGGGACCCCTCAGGGCACAACAAATGGCACCGAGACATTTCCTCATTGTTACTGTTACCAAGTTAATTGTCAACCATTAATTACGTTAGAGTATCGGGTATCCACCTCTGTAAAAGAAGCACATGTCCATCATTTCACTTCTTACCCTATCCCAGAGGTTTTCCCAATGGATTTCATGTCACTCACCAACGTCCCTTTCCTTTGATTGCAATGTGTAAATACAGACGCAGCCCTCCATGCTCCGGAGCATTATCTCAATTCATTGAGGCTCTGCTTCTCGGCATATGTGGACAGTTTGGCTCAAATAAACTCACAAAAATTCTTTACAGGTTTCAATGTGTTTTTTTTTTTCTTTTACGTTAACACACCTCCACCGCTCCTTTCTGTTTTGCTGCCAACTTCCTGGCACAAGACAAGCCTGGCTCTGTCCTACGCAGGGGCTGCCAGACATTTGTCACCTCCAAGTCCAATGCTCCTTTCCCATCCAGCGGCACCTGGGGCCTCGCTGCAGAGCTCCACCTGCCCCACACCCAACCGATGGCCACGGCAATGCGACCGGGAGCATGCAGAACCCCCCAGAGGTCACGGCTGAAAATTAAACTTCCCTTCACCCCCGGGGACCCCTCACTCCTCCACTCAGATCCACACAGCTCCACCCTCCCACCTGGCAGCAAGCGATGCCAGCCTCACCTCCCACAGGAAGGCAGCCTCCTCCAAGAATGGAGCTTAGGAACAGACATGGCCCAGGGCTAACAGAACGGCGGGTGGAAAGGAAAAGAGACGTTTCAACTTGGCCCTCAAAACAAGAGCAGCTATAGACTACCGGCCAGGAAGGACGGCTGAGAGAGACACACACCAGGGCCACAGGGCAGACAGCCTGCCCTGTCCCAGGTATTCATTCACATTGGGACCATCTGTGAGCAGTCAGACTGGTGGGAGGAGGCCAGAGCAGCAGAGGTCAAGGTCCATTACCTCTACAACCAAGAAGAGTTCCTGGAAACGTCCTTGTCACGCTCAAACATGTGTGTGGAAGAGGAGGGGCTCAGTCCCCAGGAGAACCAGGACTGGGCTGATGCCAGAGGCCACATTTCATGCACAGGACCTTTGGGCAGGCAACTGGGCACATCCCAGTGTCCCAGGAAAATGAAGTCAAGGTGTTGAAGGGGGGACAAGAGAAGGGCCACCGTGTCTGGAGGTGTCCTCCGGGAGCCGTGAAAGGACAGAGCACTGGCTCTGGAGTCAGGGGGCGGTAGCTCTGGAGCCAGGCTGTCTGAATTCAAATCCCCAGTTTTAGCTGTGTGATCCTGGGCAACTTGCTTACCTTCTCTGTGCCTTAGTATCCTCCTTTTTAAAATGAAGAGGATCGTAACAACACTGGCTCATAGAGCTTTTCTGACAGTTAAAAGAGTTTACTCAGTGGTCGGCAAACTCATTAGTCAACAAAACCAAATATCAACAGTTCAACGATTGAGATTTCTTTTGAGAGCCAAGTTTTTTAAACTTAAACTTCTTCTAATGCCACTTCTTCAAAATAGACTCGTCCAGGCCGCAGTATTTTGTGGAAGAGCCACACTCAAGGGGCCAAAGAGCCGCATGTGGCTCTCGAGCCGAGGTTTGCCGACCACTGAATTAGCTGAAGTAAAGTCACTGCTCTTAGTAAGTAATGCAGTGGGTGATGTTGATGGCTGTACCGTAGATGTCATTACTATTACTCGTCCCCACAATCCTAGCCCTCGGAAAGACACCGAGAGGAAGCCCGGTCTGCCTGACGTCTTCTCAGGGCTGGAAGCGCGCAGGTTACCCAGAGAGGCACGAGAGAACAGCCCCCACAGACAACCGTGCTCCCTCCTTCACTGCCTGCTCCTCCTGGGCCACTGTCCATGTGTAGTTTCAGATCCGAGCTCCTTTCAATGGGGTAAGGAAGCAACCAGGTAACAACAGTTCTACACCAGAAAGGGCAGGCACCCGGTCTCCTGGGAACCACACAGCAGGGAGGGAAGAACACACAGTAAGGTCTCCCTGGGCTCCCACAATGCACAGCTGCAACCATGAACACACAGAAGCTCACAGCACAGCCCCGAGCCTTCCCTCCCATTGCCGGTATATAGATGTGTGTGCATGCGTTCACACGTGTACATACACACACACACACACACTCCTGTGGGGGCCATGCACACTGACTTGTTAACATCTCTCCAGAAGGGAAGAGCAGAGACAATAGAACATTTTGGCCCCAAGTTCAAGCTCTGGAGCCAGACTGCCTGAGCTTGAATCCCAGCTCTACCTCTTACCACTGTGTGACCCTGCAGGGCCCCACAGGAGTAGTGCTATGACCGTGCAGAGTGCCCATCACTTAACCTCACCGTTTCATTTTCCAAATGTAATAACAGCATCCAAACTCCCAGAGTTTCTGTGAGGAGGACAGGAGTAAGTGCGCTTAGCAGAGAGAATGCTAGCAGCACCTAAGTGTTAGTGCTATGACCAAGCAGAGTGCTAGCAACACCTGAATGTTAACTACTGTGACCATGCAAAGTGCTAGCAGCACCTGAGTGCTAACTGCTGTGACCATGCCTCATAAGCCCTGCCAGTTAGATCTCATGACTGCCAGGCTTTGCCAGAAGCTCTCGTTCTCCGTACCCTGGACCAGTTCACTAAACCCTTCCCTGCAGAGAACTCAGCAGACAATTAGTCCTCACCTCTGGAGGGCTTCAGGCAGAATCCCAAACTTGCCTGTATTCCAAGTTTGGGCTTTGAAAATGTCCTGAGCTGACCTCACTAACTGCTTCCTGTTCACAAATCAGAACTACCTCCAGTCAACCACACCCCACCCAGGATCTGTGTTTTCCTCTGGGGAGAGATTGCCATGGTTTTTTCCCACGGGAAGATGTACGGTATGTTTCTTCACTGGACAGCCTAAAGATTGCTGGTTATAGGGGCATCTGGAGTCAGAGAGAACACTGGATTTGAAGCCCAAAGATTTAGGTTTTAACTCTGGGCAAATCACTGCAACTCTCTGGGTCCCTGGGTTTGCCCCACTGCAGAAGGCGACAGCATCTCCTCCTCCAGTGTGGATTAAGGGGATGGTAAGGCTATGAGACAGGGTCTAATGCAGTGCCTGGCACACGGCAGGTGCGCAATGCAACTGGAACATGAACTATTTTCCTTCCTTCCCATTACAGGCAAACCATGAGAGAAGAGATGTGAATTGCGAGGTACTGTGCTCGCGTGGCCCAGCAGTTTGTTCTCTTTAGTAAGATGATGAGCTCTGTCAAGTGGCTGAGAAAAAACCTCCTGGGGCAGCCTGGGCAGGTTTTGGGATTCGGAGCAGGTTATCGGTTGCATCCTGGACCTCTCCCTTCCCCAGAACCTGGTTTACTTGGTCAAATCACCCTCTGCCCCCTGAGCAAGGCAGAAGGACCAGGGTGCCACGTGTGTTGTTGTCACACACCCCCAGGCTGGCCAATGCCCACATGGCTTTTGGAGCAGCTGCCCCATCGTGCCCACCTAAGCCGATGACACATCTCCCCGTGGACGCGCTGGGAATACAGGCTCACGGCTCATGTGCCTATCACATGACAGCATCCCTGGGCAGGAAAACCACACCCTGTGACTAACTCATCCTTCTCCCCGGTTTGAGGCCTAGTGGTCACCATAGCAACAGGCTCCAGCTCCTGCCTGCCAGGCGGGGCTGACGCAATTCTCAGGCGGTGAGCAACTCCAACTCAGCTCCAACAGCTCTGTTCCCACTCAGGGGCGGGCAGCGGGGAGAACAAATGAAGAGGGAGGAGATGGCACCCACCCTACAGAAAGCTCTGCTCTCCCCCCAGTTCTGCACTGAGGGCTGGATTCAAGGGATGTGGGCCCTGCAGGGAGCGGTGGATTCCCCTCCCAGGTCCGAACAATCCTCAGTCGCTGCAGTGGCTGCCACTTCCGCAAGACTCCTCTCCAAGGCCATAGAGCTGGAGAAGCGGGAGGCGGCACCATGCACCTCTCTATCCTGGGGCCTGTTCCCCATCTCTGAGCCAGCACCCCTCCAACCGAGCACCCCATTCCCTCAACCCACAGGCAGCCCAGCTCTTTAGCATTCCACAGGTGCAGCTTTGCTGTTCTCTGTGCAGGTGCATCTCTTGCTGTCGCTGCAGGAAAGCACCCATCAATTGGGAACTCCCCCTGAAAGCTAAAGCAAAAACGCCCCCAGGCTACTGTGATGCCCCCTCCTCCCAGATCTCTCCCCCACTCCCCAGGATCTCTGGCTGCCCTGGAGAGTCTTAGCCATTGGCTGGAGTCAATGTGAGACAACCGTTCTATACGGAGGACATACTGACCAAGACCCACCCACCTCTTAATGCATCTAAGTCCCGCAACCTCATGGAACAAGCACTCAGAAAGGAGGGAGGTCAAGTCACCTAGGCCCCTCCACCCCCCGCTTCACACACATACACACACACACACACACACGAAACAGGGAAGGAAGCTATGCCAGGGAGAGAGCTTGGCAACACTAGCCTCGCTGGCCTCAGGCGCCTACCCATGGGTGCAGAGCTCTCCCTCCCAAGGCCACTGTCCTGCTGAAGATGCCTCCAGTGCTTCCCTCCTGCAGGCCCCTGTCCTTCTCCATCCCAACAGCTACTTCCTGCCTATGTTCCCTCCTACCTGGGCCCACACCAAGGGCATCCACCCAATCAGGAGCTGGGCATCAGCACAAACAGGCCCTGCTCTGGGACCTCGCACCCTGCGCTGGGAGATGTGCAGGCTTGAGGGTGGAGGGAGGGAAGGTATGCCTCTGAGGCACCCTCCCCGTATGCCCTCTGGGGCTCTAAACACTGGGCCCTCCCAGTGGTCACCCTGACAGATGCGGGAAGTGACTCTCTCTCCAGAGGCTGCTGGGAGAAGGCATGCTGCTGTGGGATGTCCTGGCAACAGTCCCGCGGGAGCCTCTGGGGCTGCAGAGAGCACCTGGGTGGAGAGGGAAGCGGGGAGAGCTGCAGGTGGCTTTCCAGAGCGATAGGTCAATGGAGTCGATCTGAGAGTCCAGAAATAAGCACATCTCTGTATGGTCAACTGGTTTTTGGCCACAGTGTCAAGACCATTCAATCGTTTTTTTCAACAAGTGTTGCCGGGACAACTGGACAGCCACCTACAAAAGAATGAAGTCGGACCCTTACTTCACACAATACACAAAAATTAACTCGCCATGGATCAAAAATTTAAACGTAAGCACTAAATATAAAACTTTTGAAGAAAACATCAAAGTAAAGCTCCTAATATTGGATTTGAGCTAAAGATTCTTAGAGATGACACCAGAAGCACAAAGAACAAAAGAAAATATAGATTAAATTGGGCATTGTGAAAATTAGAAACTTTTGTGCTTCAAACTGATGACAACCCACAGAATAAGAAAAAAATATTTGCAAATCAAATATCTAATCAGCAACTTGACTACATGCCAGACTACATGAAGAAAACCTACAGCTCAACAACAAAAAGGCACATAACCCAACTGAAACCCAGCAGAGGATCTGAACAGATGTTTCTTCCGGGAAGATTAGGGCGGCTTCCCTTCATTTAATGGACAAGTAACGGACGCGCACCCACTATGTGCCAGGCACCGTGCTAGGCACAGGAACACACTGGAGGCAGAGCAGCCTCAGCCTGTGCCCTCATGAGGCCTGCACCCGGTGGACAGATAGTACCTGTACTGACTCACTTAATCCTCCCAATAAGGCCGGTACTCTGAGAGCCCCATTGTACAGACGAAGAAACTGAGGCACAGAGAAGTCCCATGTCTTCCTCATGGTCACACAGCGGCTGAGTGGCCAAGCTTGGCACCCAAGCAGTCTGGTCCCAGACACTCCCCTCACTCCTGCTACTGTGCCCTTCTAAGATCCCCAGGGGTCTGGTCTCACAGGCCACAGCCCATGAGATGCAACCACCACCAGGGCAAGGCCACAGTACACCATGGCCAGCAGGAGCAGGGAGGCGCCAACAGCCACGACACATGGAAGGATGAGAACCAGACGGCACAGTGGGCTTGTGCCAAAGAGCGTGCGGGCAGACAGCCCTGGTGAGAGCAGTAGGGCCGTGCCCTGGGCTGCCTGCCGGGCACAGAGCCACGTGGCTGCCGGGGGTCTAGTCCAACCATTACATTTTATGGTTGAGGGTACCAAGGACCTGCAGGTCAGGTGGTCGGTGCTCACACTGTCAGTGTGGCAGACTGCCTTTTGGAGTGGAGTGGAAAGGCGCATCTCACATGTGAAGGGTGGGTACTGTTTTACGGAGCCTGGTTCAGAGCTATGTGGTGCATAGGCTGTGTTGCATGATAAATTTCTTTTCCTTCTGTGGGTTTTGTCTGAAAATGTAGGGGTACCATTATTCCTTCTAAATAAGCTGTAGCTCAGTCCTATAATGAAATCCTAGGCAGTGCTGACAGTGAATAATCTAGAGCTAGAGGCAAAAACAACGGCGAACCTCAAAAACATAATTTTAAGCAGGAAAAAGACAAGTCGCAGGAAAAGACAGATGATTCTATTCACATGGACCATGGACAACACTACACAGTTTTATTCATTAGGAATACATACCTAGGTAGGAAGGCTCTAAAGAAAATGAGGGAATAATACCAAATTCTGGACGGGGGTTATCTCGGTCTGCAAGGGGCATGGGGCAGTGAGGATGAGTGTGATGGGTTGATTTGTGCCTCCTCCACCCAAAAGCATGTTGGGCGTCTTATCTCTCAGTACCTCAGAATGTGACTGATTTTGACTCTATGGTTTTTTCAGAAGTAATCCTGTTAAAATGAGGTCATCGGGATGAGCCCTAATCCAATGACTGATTTTTCTTTATACAGAGGGGAACTTTGGACACAGAGACACAGGGGGGAGATGCCATGGGAGGATGAAGGCAGAGATTGAGGTGAGATACCTACAATCTGAGCAACGCTAAGGACTGCCAGCCAACTACCGGCAGCTTGGAGAGGGGCCTGGAACATATCCTCCCTCGGGGCCGCAGAAGGGACCAAGCCAGCTGACACCTGGACCTGGCCTGTGGTCCGCAGAACTGCGAGACAACACATCCTCGTGGTGTACGCCCTTAGCCTAATACAGCGCGGCACGCGGCAGCGTCTCTGGACTGGCGGTGTCTCCTGAAGCTTACTAGAGGGCAAATGGATGTCTGTTTTGGAAGACTTGATTAAACCAAACCCAGACATTGTACTCACTCTTCTGTATATATTATGTAGTCACATATAAAATAGAAATAAAAACCATGGGGGGTATAGCCCAACCATTATATTTTATAGTTGAGGGCACCGAAGACCTGCCCAAGGTCACACACCAGGGAGTAGCTGAGCTAGAACCCCAGGTCCCCCGGTCCCCGTTTGGTGAAGGCCACCGTCCCAGCCGTGGCTCAGAAAAGGGTGAATCCAGTACAGGGAACCTGGGGCTCGCAGTCCTGGGAACCAGCAGGGAACCTCCACTCTCTGTGCCTCTGGTGAGTCCAGGAGAATGAAGCGATCCGGGCCTGTACACAGCAAGCACTCGATGAAAGTCAGCAATGGCGGTTACTGTTACTACTGGGACGTACTTCCTTTCCCTGGCCCTGTGTCAGTGAAGCTGAGCGGGAGGCCAGGGCCCCAGACCTCAGAGCTAGGGGCCATGCAGGGCCTGGACTCAGATGAGGGAGGAGGGATGCTGCCCTGAACTTCAGGCCTGTGAGTGAGGCTGCCACCCGGGAGGGGGGTGCTCTCCCGAGAGAATAAGTCCCTCAGGGCTGAGAGGAGAGGGACCCAGAGCAGGCCTGGCCTGGAGACAGGGAGGGAGGCCCCAGGGAGAATACCAACAAACAGGTCAGGATGAGAGTCCTGGGGCCCTGTGTCCACAGGGCCTTTGGTCACGGGTATTGCTAAAGGGCAGAAAGTAACACTTCATGGGCACCTCTGTGGACGCAGCACTCTCCACGCATCATATAACTGGGTTTATTCAAATGTCAGCCCTGCAACTGCTGGATCCATATAAGTTGTGTCCGGAATTTACAGATGAGGAGGCTGAGGCTCCCAGATGTCACCACCTGATAGAATTAATATCCATATCCAAGTCTCTCTAAGGAAAACCTTTAATGCAGACTAACAATCACTCCCTCACTCCCTCATCCCTTCATTCATTCATCCCTTCATTCATTCACTCAGCATTCCTCAGTGATACGGAAATCTCCCGAGGTGGGATACATCCCATGGAGACACTGTCATTGGATCAAGTTCTTGTTCCTTACCTTCTGGCCTCCAGGGAGTGCTGCTGGCAAGTGCCTTGGGCAAGAGGAGGGGGCAGCTGGCAGCCAGGCCGCACTGCCTTCCAGAGAACCATGTACAACTGTACACCATCCCTTCTTAGTTTCACAAAGACAGGGGCCCTCACACCTTACCCCTTCTTTAGCACCTATCCTGGGCTTCTCAGAAAGCCACACTCCTCTAGAAGTCAAGCCTCTATTGAAGCATCCATCTTATATAAAAACTGCTGTCTGAAATTTTAATCTTGCTATTGGCTTCTGTAAGTGTTTGCTTGCTTAAATAATAAGGAAAATGAGACTATTCTTACTCCAGAGAGGCCATTAAACCTTCCCTGGACAAAATTATCAGTGCTGGCACCAGGCCAGGTCTTTGGTTGAGGTCTCAAGGCCTCAGCACATGGGGGCCCTTTGAGAACTTGCAAAGGGGCGGGAAACATCCCATATTTGGGAGACAAAGAAGGTAAAAACATATAAATAGAGAAAATTTCTGCACGTTGGGGCCCAGAATCTGAGAAAAATTTTCCTCTGGACCCGCGAAAAATAAATGTAACTCCAAACTCTCCGAGCATGGTTTGATTATTCCGGTTTTCTGTATCACTATAACGGAGCCAAGGACACCCGCTGGCTCCCCTCCCACCACGGGGCTGGCAAATAGTGATAACAGCACCCATTCTTCTCGGAACCGCAAACCAGCCCAAGGAGTGTATGTATCTCTGCTGCTGAGATGCTCATTACATGCCTCACCCGGTGCCACACAACTATTAAGCCAGGGCTCTGGGAAACCAAGCCGGGCTTTTGCAATTTCTTCTACCCTTACCCAAACATTCTTTGAAGATGAGAGACTCCCCGGCAGAGGTAAGAATTCCTACGACTCACTCGGTAAAGGGCACCCAGTGAGTGCTTCCCTGTCACAATGATCCCTTACGATGGTATGAAACGGTATAATGGCCCTAAGAGGTTTGGCTCCATGGATAAAGTGTCGGCCTGAGGTCTGAAGGATCCCAAGTTCTGGTCAAGGGCACGTACCTCGGGTGCAGGCTCAATCCCTGGCCCTGGTTGGGGTGCACGCGGGAGGCAACCAATCGATGTATCTCTCTCACTCACATCAATGTTCCTCTCTCTCCTTTTCACTCTCTCTAAAAATCAATGCAAAAATATCCTCAGGTGAGGATTAACGAAAAAACAACAGTATGCAGAACACACATTGTCACATTTATCCTATTAGCAGATTTTTACAACCACCTCAGGACATACACGGGACAGGTGTTCCTAACCCTCACTCGGCCAACAGGAAAGTTAGTGAGAATGATTTTACCTGGACTCGGGCTAGTTTCCTGGAATGTGCCCCTCCAGGTCCCTTCTCCCTGCTTCCCCACCTTGCTTTTTGCCCCAGCAGAGATGAGAGGAAGGGAGGGGTGTAAGGCTGGGATATCCCCTTAACGCCCCTCATCCCCGCAACTCCTCCCTATGAGCTATCCAGGCTATGTGCTTCCAGAAAGCTTCTCACACCGCCTCTGTGTCTCCTTGAGGGAACAGACCTGCCCCTCACCTGACCACATTTTGGTCATAGTCCCCTTTTAACTTCTCCCTAAACTCCCCCGACTGAGTGTGCCACCTGTTTCCTATGGGTTCTGAAGGGTTCTGAAGTAAGCAACCAGGGTGGGGCCTCTGGTCCCTGATGGATGGACCAGGGCCTCTGTGAACCTGCCAACAAGTACTTGCCGAGGAGCCTCTGGGGGATTTGTGGGGAGGGGACAAGGAGAAAAGGAAAATGGCAGAAAACTAGGAAAAGCTGGTAGTAGAAACATCAGGCAGAGAGGTCTCTCTTTGTTGCTGGTTTCTGTTTGTTTGTTTTAAATATGTCTTTATTGATTTCAGAGAAAGGAAGGGAGAAGGAGAGAGAGAAACATCAACGATGAGAATCATATATCGTCCGCCTCCTGCACACCCCCTACTGGGCATGTGCCCTGCCTGGGAATCGAACCGTGACCTCCTGGTGCATAGGCTGATGCCCAAACACTGAGGGCTCAGATTTCTCTTTGTATGAACTAGAATTAGCCTTTGGGAAATGGGGGGAGACCACAGCACTGAGAAGCGGGCCTGGGGAGGGACAAGCGGTGGGGAGGACAGCCAGCCGGGCTCCCGCCAGGCGGAGTCACTAGTGCTGCCCACATGGGCACTCTGTTAACTGATCTCTGGTCACAAGGTGGGAACCC
The DNA here is from genome assembly GCA_004026805.1 of Lasiurus borealis. Taxonomy (NCBI): domain Eukaryota; kingdom Metazoa; phylum Chordata; class Mammalia; order Chiroptera; family Vespertilionidae; genus Lasiurus; species Lasiurus borealis. Next base: position 21,322 of record PVJN01014003.1, on the reverse strand, counting down.
CCAGACTGTGCTCCTGGGATGGGCTAGAGAGGATACGGTTGGGGCCATGTGCTGGCCTTGAGGGCAGGGAGCTACAGTGCCCGACCCTCGCCCTGTCTGAAAGAGCCTGCTAGAGAAGAGAAGATGCCACCTGCTGGTTGCTAAACCCTCTTCCCCATTTATCCCCCTTGGCACAAGCATGTGGGGTGGGTGCTGTCCAAGGTCATGCTCTGGCCTTGGGCCAGACTCGGGGCAACATAGAGGAGCAGAGAGGAAGGAAGGCTCTGAGTCCTCAGAGGGTGGGGCAATGGCACACGGATTTTCTCTCATCTCCTTTTAGGTATGCTTCTAGTCTTTCATAACTACATGCGTTCATGTTATAAAGGGAAAGAAAACTCTATCCTGGAGGATCATGAAGATTCTCAAGGAGAAGGAAGACATCTCATCGTGGCACAATTGGGTGTGAATTAATATACCTGCCGGGGCCTGGCATTGGGATGTGCAGGCATGAACCTCACACAAGCCTGGATTCCAGCCTATGAGGGACGCTCACTACACACAGTGTCTGAATGAAGAGTGGGGGATGCATATAACCAGGGTCTCCACGACATTGGGGGGCAGGGGTGGTAGGCAGGAAGATAAAACCCCTGGCTTGAGCTCCTCATGCCTGGCTGAACCATTCAATTCAAGGAACTTGGGGATGGGGGAGCCCAGGAAGTCACACCTCCCTCTGAGAGCTCGCTGTGCATTATCACCTACTTTGTGAAACCATCCCTGTGGGCTTCCATGTCCTTGATCTTAAAAAAAAACACTTCACATCTTTATCGGTCGGTAGGCAAGAGGCAGCATGGTGTCCTATTTAAGAGCAAGAACAGGGGGGCCAGAGGGCTTGGGTTGAAATACTAGCTCATCACCCACTGGCTGTGTCCTTGAGCAAGTTACGTACCTAATTCATCTCTGTTCCCACCTGTGTGAGGTAAGAGTCTTCCTCATAGGACTGTTGTCAAGAAAGGAATGAATGTACAGAAAGTGCTTAGCACAATGTAGGATACATAGCAAGTGCTAGGTAAGTGACAGCTACTATTACTGGCTTTTTTTCTATTAAACATGCCAATCCTCTAAAAACAATCTCAATATTTCTGTGACAACTCCACAGAAACGTCTCATCAGCTTGGCTTCTAGGGGTCGGGGGTAGCAAGGAAGAGAGAAGGGAGTAATGAAATGAACAAGGGCCTGTAGGTGGGCCCCTTGCTAAGGGTTACATACCATTTAATCTGGTGTTAGGGACACCAGAGAAAAGGCAAGAGACCCAGTAAAATTGGAACTTAGGAAGTGTTTAGTACAAGTATGTCCCAAAATTTGCATGGGATGTACTTACATTAAGGGAAAAGGAAAGGAAAGGAAAGGAAAGAAAAGGAAAGGAAAGGAAAGGGAAAGGGAAAGAAGGAACAAATTAATTAATTGTTGGTTATCTAAAAATCAAATTTAACTGGGCATCCTATATTTTTGACAACCCTACCAGTGAGGTTGAAAAGGTTGATTCCATTGTATGAGTAGGGAAGATGAATCTCAAAGTGGCTAAGAATACAGGGTATGACAAAAGTGGACTTACAGTTGTGAGTATGGGGAACGGGGTTTATTCCTGTATTATTGTTTTTTGTTGTATTAATTTGCATGTGAACAACGGTAAACCCACGTTTGCCACACGCTGTATTGCCCCAGGAGTAACAATCCCAGCAAGTACTCAAAGGCTAAGTTCCCGGTTTCCTCTCTAGGCCTAGAGCGAGACAAAGGGAGCCCTCTATTACCTGCCTGCAGTCAGAGCAGGCCCCTCAGCCCGGGAGGGGAGCCTGCACGCAGGAAGAGACTTTTTTCCCAGAGAGGGGGAGCTATTGCTCCTCCAAACCAGTGCCCCAGGGAGGCCGCACACAGGAGGGAGGGCAGGCAGCCAGGGACCAGGACCGCCCCAGGGCTGTGGTCAGCCAGGGTGGCACCCACCACTCTTCCGGGAGCTGGGGCTGGAACCTGGAGGCAGAAAGCCCAGGAGAAAACTCAGGAAGCACCAAAGGAAACAGCTCCGGAAGTCCTGATGTATTTCCACAGCCAGGAGAGAGCACTTTAAAGCGAAAGCAGCTCTAACAGTACTGACCAGGGGCCAGGCTGGCCTCTCAGAGGTCAGGGCATGACCACGGGGCCCGGGCAGCCCCAGCCCAGGTCACAAGGCCACCTCTCAGTAGCTCAAGCAGATGGGCCTCGGGCCCCCCTGGCTCCACAGAGTGCCCCCACACCTTCCCTCCAAAGGCCCCCACCTCTGCTCTCGGGCACAGCCAGGGGGAGTTTCACTTCAGTCATTCTCAGCTCTATTTTTACTCAAAGGTGGCAAGCAACAAGAATGTTCAAAGAGGACAAACCGAGACACTTCGTCCCAGAAACCTCTTGAAGGCTTCACTACAGGACCAGGAGTCCAGGCCTAGAGCCCACTCCCCAGCCTGGGACTCCCCATGAGGTGACATCCAGGCTCACTTCCCCAGCCAAGGAAGGCCAAGGGGTGCCCCTCCAGACCAGGAGAGCGTGCTCAGAGAGCACAGCTATGGCGGCCACGGTGTGCCTGCGAGCTGTGAGGAACACGGTGTGGCTGGAGGGTCGGGAGGACCCGGAGGTGAGGCTGGAGGTGGGCCGGAGCCAGTGTCTGAAACGGCGCGCTGCTATGTCAAGGAGTTAGACTTTATCGTACAGCAGGCGTGGGGAACCTCTTTTCTGCCAAGGGCCCGTTGGATATATATAACATCATCCGAGGGCCATCCAAAACTATCACCTTAAAAACTGACCTGCTATATTTGGCCAGACATTTAATTAAATCACCCCCAGTGCCTTGGCAGGGCCAACTTACAGCCCATGGGCCAGACGTTCCCACCCCGGGCTGCATCAAATCCTCCCGAGGGCTTGCAGGAGTCTAGGTCCTTCCTACCCAGCCTGGGCATCACCTGGGCGCTTGTCAGATGCCAAATCGGAGGCCCTGCCCCAACCTGCTGGACCAGAATCTGCATTTTTACAAGATGCTCTGGTCTAGATGAGGCCCTGAGTTATGTCTGGGGCAGAGAGAGGCTTTCTGTTTTGACCTCGCCAATTTTCTGATTGCCCTTCCACCCTGCTCCTGCCCAGCTCTACCTCTTCTTCACACCGTCCCCGCTCCTCTTAGGTGCTAGGATAGTAGTCAGCAAACTCATTAGTCAACAGAGCCAAATATCACAGTACAACGGTTGAAATTTCTTTTGAGAGCCAAATTTTCTAAACTTAAACTTATTCTAACGTCACTTCTTCAAAATAGACTCACCCAGACCATGGTATTTTGTGGAAGAATCACATTCAAGGGGCCAAAGAGCTACATGTGGCTCAGGAGCCGCGGTTTGCCGACCACTGCGCTAGAACAATGGACCTCAGACCCCGAGAACATTGCATTTTTTCATACCTCTCAACCAATCACAACGCATTTCCAAGCTGCCACACGCTCAGGCACTGCTGGGTGTTGGAGGAAAGGGAGAGGTACATGTGGGTAAGAGTCAGTCCCCCAATGGGACTGCGCACACACAGGAGTTGTTCAAAAATACAGATGCCTGGGCCCCACCCCAGGTTCTCATAGGAAGGCCCTGGGGTTAGGGCTTCTCTGGTGAGGAGCACAGGCCACTGGTATCTAGGGTTTGGAGCCCAGCGAGGCCTTCAGCGGCTGTGCCCTTAGGAAAGCCGTTTCAGCACTCTGGAATCTTGTTTTTAAGTTTCCTAATCCCTAAAACTGGATAAAAAGAGCTGGGATCTCCCTGGGAGGCTGAAGACTAAATGGGACATTCTTTGTAAAGTGCTTAAGGACAGGGTCTGGCACCCTATAAAGGCAGCCTTTGTTCTTCTTCTTCAGGCCTCTGAGGAGTTTAGAGTTTGGCAGGTTAGAAGCAACAGGGACACAAAACACTGTATAGGTAAACATTACCCAACAATAGGTAGGAAAGTGCTTAAGGATGTGGCCCAGGGTCAGCAGTGTTCAGGGTTCTGAGTGGGAAGAGCTCATTAAAGTGAGTGCTATCTATAATTAGGCAGGGGGGGCGGTGGGGGGCAGCTTCCTGGAGGTGGTGGTAGCTGAGCCAAGGCTTGAAAGGTGGGGGGCAGGGGGGAGTGTCACCAGAGCACAGAGGTTAGTTGTGGTGGGATGGGAGGGGCCTCACTGACCTGTGTGAGAGTGTGTGTATGTGTGTGTGTGTGTGTCCCCACACCGCACGGGGATGGGGGTTAGTCTTGAGGATGTGATGGAAAAGAAAATGTGCCCCCCCACCGGAGGTTTCTGGACAAAGGAGGCGTGACTGGAAGTGAGGATAGTGTAGCCACCGCCAGCTGGAAAGGAGACCAGGCCTCGGGTCAGGGAAGGGGCTTGAGGATGCTCAGGTGTCACTGCAAGCACCTGGCTGTGGTACAGCTGACCAGCCACCACAGGGTCCCTCAAGCCAGAAACAGCTTTTTTGACATCAAATTTGTGTCCCCTTCTTCCTTTTCCAGAAAGCTGGAGACAGAACCAGCTCCTGCTTTTGGTCTCTGAGGGTTTTACACCCTAAGATGGCACACAGTGGCTGCAAACCCATCTAGGTGGGCACCATCCAGGACCAAGGGGGGGGACCATTGGGTCAGGAGCTGCCAAAACATGTGCCCACCCAAGTGATGGGGAAATGGTGCTCCCATGAGTGGCCGGGTGGCGCACCAGCTGTTCTCTCATTACCCCTCTCAACATGCACTGGCAATAAGCAACCAATGCTTTCTGCCCCATTAACACCAAGGCTGGCCCTTCATGGGGTGGGGAGGCCGTGGGTGTTGTCTAGACAGAGATACTGGTAAAGGCCAGGTGCCTGAGCTTCTGCACTCAGGAAGGGGGAGGGCTGAGATGGGGTGTGTCCCCTGCACGGCAGGTGCCCCCCACCCCCACGGCAGAACTCCCCAGCAGAGAGGCTGATCACAACGGCTGCTCCCTTTCCTCATCCTTAACACGGGGTCACTGTGGGGGTTAAATGAGATCATGAATGTGAGAACACCAGCCTGGGACCCATCAGGTGTCCCATCAACTGCTTCGTGATTTCTCTTTTATTGGGAAATGGGCTCAGCAGGGAGATGTGTCCCGGGTTGCCTTTATCTGGTCAGAACCCAGTGTTACAGGAAGGACTGACTTGGTTTGGGATTTGCAGAGAGTCCCCTAGGAGTGGGGATAAAGAACCCCAGGATCTCAGACCGCCACCAGCCGCACCGCCATGCCCTGAGAGCTTGTTAGAATGCAGGACCTCGGGCCTCATCCCAGACCTACTTACTGAATGAGAGTCTGCATCTTAACAAGATCTGCAGGCGATTCAAATGCACAGTAGAGTTTGAGATGCTGCTCTCATATACATTGAGTGGCCAGAGTATTATGATTTCTGAATGCATAATAATCTGGCCTCTCTCTCTCTCTCTCTCTCTCTATATATATATATATATATGTGTGTGTGTGTGTGTGTGTGTGTGTGTGTGTAATTATAGGCCTGGTGCATGAATTCATGCATGGGTGGAATCTGGCCAGCCTGGCCAGGGGGAGGGGTCATGGGTGTCGAGAGGACAATTTGCATATTAGCCTTTTATTATATAGGATATATAATAAATGGCCAGGTGACTGTGCATTCAGAGATCATAATAATCTGGCCTCTCAGTGTATGTAGTACCCTCTCCTCTCCCTCTCCCACCACGGGAAATGTGGGGCCCATGACTCTGGGTAGACAGGGACCCCGAAGCTGAAGAGCCCTGTAATCAGCACCCACTTGCTTGCCATGCTACATAGAAGCCCATTCAATCACATGTTGGGAAAATTATTCCCTTCTTGATTCCTTTCCATTTTTTTTTCTTTTTTCTGTCATTGAAGAAAAAAGACCACTGTCCTTAACATCCCTCTACCTTGTTTACTTCCCTTTCAACAAAGACACAGGAGGTTCAGACCCAGATCCTTCCAAACAGCAGTGTAGAACCAGAATTAATAACATTCTCTCATTTTCAGTGCAGTTATTTGTAAGGTAACTTTTGATTTCCTGCAAGTGGGATAGATTCCCATTAGTTTCTTTTCTAACTAAGCTATATTTTAAATAATGAATCGCATTGAAGGAAAAAAGCCATTAAGTCCATGACCACAGAAATGTGTGGAAAAATCACAACAGTGGGATATAAAGAAGGGCGGCTTGGGGAATTATTATTCCTTACGGTTCCTAAGAGCCCTTGGAGACCATCTCGTCTACTGATTTCCATATTGCAAGTCATGGAACCGCGGTAGCAGCTCACAACCAGCGCTGTTTGGGTTTGTTTTTAAAGGAGCTGAGTAGAATAGAACGGCATGAAAATATAAGTGCATTGCCAATGTGATAGAGAGGGGTCAATACTGTCCAAAGAAACTTTTCTTTCAGTTTGCATGTGTGCTGACTTACAACGTAAAATGTGTGTATAGTCCATCCTCTCTATCCCTGGGTTCCACATCCACAGACTCAACCAACCGTGGCTCAAAAATATATTTTTTTAATGTTATGGTGTTGCCCTAGCCCATTCGGCTCAGTGGATATAGCACTGTCAGCTGGCCGACTGGAGTGTCCTGGGTTCGATTCTGATCAAGGGCTCATACCTTAGTGGCAGGCTCAATCCTCAGCCTTGGTCAAGACACATGAGGGAGGCAACCAAGTGATGTGTCACTCTCAAATCTTTTTTTCTCTCTCTAGTTCTCTCTCCCTCCCTCCCATTCTCTCTAAAAACCAATGGGAAAATATCCTTGGGTGAGAGTTACCAACAAAAACACGTTAGGTCGTTGCTGACATATACTATGTAGTTAGGCCTTCCACGGGTACATCTATACTCAACATGTACTGATGTCTTGTTCTTTTCATTATTCCCTGAATTATTTACATAGTACATACATTGTACTTGGTGTTATAAGTAATACAGACAGGACTTAGAGTATACAGGGGGATGCGCATAGGTTATGTGCAAACAAGACACTACTGTGCATATATATGGCGTACACTTGAGCACCCTGATTTTGGCATCCCAGGAGGTCCTGTGATCTATGCCAGGTGGATCCTCAGGGATAACTGTACTCTATTTAAACCGCAGTCTAAAGAGCGAGCAATTCACTCATCCGGTCCCTCTCCCTTTGGTAGATGCCTCCCCCTCCACTAACTTAATCCCAATGGTGAGGAGCTGACTCCTTTCGCAGGGCTACGTGCCTGAGGTCCCCACCACAGCTCTCTGGCTCTCTCTCCGGACTCAGAACTGACAACAGGAGCTACCGCCGCACGGGATTAAACGGGCACCGCCCAGCTCGGCTCAGGTGAGGAAGGGCCTGGGCAGCTCGCACTGAGGCCCTATTCAACCTGCACCGAACGCACTGCAAGGCACCCACCCGAGTGAAAACATGTCCTTTCTGGAGGGACCAGATGCCCGTACTGAGCCTCTCCGCTGTCTTAGGTTTGGGAAGCTCTAGTTCATCAGCCTTCCCTGGGCCACGTCTCTTCCCTGGAAAGGCAGCGATGGGGAGGGAGGGAAGGAGGCTGAGGGAAAGGCAGGAAGAGCGGCAGAAAGCTCTGAGGGTGGGGGAGGGACAGAGGGCACCACAAGGTGACACCTGGAGGACAGGATGAACCTTGTCCAGGCTCAGCCTCTGCTCCAGCTGCAGCCTCTGCACAGGGAGGGCAGAGCAAGGCAGAGCAGCAGGGGTCGGGGGAAACCAAGGCACTGGGGGCAACTGAAACACCACATTTGTCCCTTTACAAATGGATGAGTGAGTAGCAGAGGGGGAGGGGGGTCATGGGTCCCTCTAACCAACCGAGCAGGGGTTCCGAAAAGTGCCCACAGGCTCAGAGAAGAAGGCAAGCTGCCGGTGAAATTCTGAGCAGCAAAGGGAAGGGAAGAGAATGGAGCTGCGGTGCACTCCCTCCCTCTACCCCACTTTCACCTTCCTGCTTGGGGTCAGCTCAGGGCAGGCTTCCATCCTATCACATCCAAAAGCCTCCCCGCACACAGACGCTTTGTGCAACAAGCCTTCCAGTCTTGTTCCGGCCGGCCTTTCTGGCTCCGGCCACACAGGGGTCTTTTCCCAGCACCCATCGCCCATTTCCCCAGGATTCCCCCAGAGGACTGACCCCATCAGGGGACTCTCTGGGCTTGGAAAAGGGGGACTTAGCAGGTGTGGGGAGGGGGGCTGGAGGGCCTGCTCCGAGTCACCCCCTCATTAACATGCTGCCCGTGGGTGAGTTCAAATGCAGAAGCTGGGTCTGCAGTCCAGCTGGCCCTGCCTCCGCAGAGGCCCTTGGTGTGCAGTGGCCTGATTTAAGGCCCAGGGCTCCCTTTATTTTCCTTTGGAAACCGTGGAGGTGAATTTAAAAAGGCCTGAGAGCTGGGCCAGCACGCAGGGGCTCTGGCAAGTCTTTCTTCCTCCACTGCCCTCACTCCTGGCCTACTCTGCTCTGGAAACTGGGCAAAGCTGTTCTCATCCCTAAGTCTGTTTTCTCTCTCCTTCCTTTTTTTTTTTTTAAACATTTGGTGCCTCTTAAGAGCAACGCCAGAGATGAGGTAACACAGGGATGTGGACTCCAAGTGTCCGTGGGGAGAGCTCCTCAGGATCATCCCTTAGGAAAGGCAGCCCCGTGGGTGAGAGCCACTCAAAGGCCATGCGGGAAAGCCAAGGCAGTCTCCACGGCTGTCATCCCAGCTGGAGAGGCCGACAGACCCATCACCCTCTGTGACAAAGCAGCTGCCAAGGGGCCTTCCCTGCCCCCCTGTGAAAGGCCAGGGGCTGTGGGAGAAAGGGCAGCGTAGAGTCAGGCCAAACTCTGTTCAATTCCTGGCTTGCACTCTAGCCCTGGATTACTTCCTTAACTTCCCGGAGCCCGAGGGTCCTCCCTGTAAAATAGAGGTAATAATTCCTGCCTCATAAAATGTGGGCTGTTAAAGACTGGTAACAACACATGGGAAGGGCCTAGGACACTGCTGGAAAATGAATGGGACTCACACACACACATACACACACAGGGGCAAAAGTAGGTTTACAGTTGTGAGTATGCCAAACACGGTTTATTCTTGTAGTATGATTTATTCATTATTGTATCATTTTCCATACAAACAACTGTAGACCTACTTCTGCCCCACCCTGCATATATATCTGAGATCTTATCCAGCTCAAACTGGGAGACCTTCTACAACAACCTAACCTTTCAGTGCCTCAGTTTCCTCATCTGTAAAACTGGGGGGGAGGGGGAACAATCACAAGTACCTGGTTGGGTTCAGACAATGTAAGAAAAATATCTAGTAGGGCTAACTTGATGTTATGTTTTATTCCATCCTTCCTAGACCAATGGAAAAATCTAATTTCTATGAACCCAGCAGGACTAATTTCTTTTTTAAAAAAATCCTCACCTGAGGATAAATTTTCATTGATAAATTTAAAAGAAAGAGAAAGGAAACATCAACAGGAGAGAGAAACATTGATGGGGGGGTTGAATCCACATCCTAGGTATGGGCCCTGATCAGGAATTGAACCACAATGTTTGGGGTACAGGACGCTGCCCCAACCAACTGAGCCATGAGGCCAAGGGGAATGAGCTTTCTTTTCATTGGCCCAGTGGTTGTGAGAGACCCAAGGATGAGGTCTCTATGTCCTTTAGTAGAACCCAGACACATTTCCCAAAGACACCCCCATTGCACAACTCCAGGGGGCACCACCCCATAGTCAGAAAGAATGTGGATTGGTGTGTGTGTGTGTGTGTGTGTGTGTGTGTGTGTGTGTGTTTCCCCTAAAACTGCACCTTCAAAGAAGAAACTCATTCAAAAAGATGGCCCACCGGCTGTTTAGGCCAAGGGTAACATGCCACTGAACAGGGTGACCACAGTGAGGAAATCAATTGCTACAGAGGGGAGTAGCCGTCCCCCAGTTAGGGAAATACCTGGGCTCAATTACACAGCATCTTCGGCTCTCTGTAATCTTGATCCATTAAACCCTTGTTGCTGGCCGGGAGGCAATGCCCAGGAGGAAGGGGTTAGCCCAACACACTAATAGGATCAGCCCTTCAATCCCATGAAGGTAATTATGGCCACATCCTTTCCCACTTGCCCTGAGCAAACCCACAGATCCCTAGTCGACCTGGGGCTTTCCTAGGCAGCACCAGCTCCACAGACACACCAGGAAGCCAACGGCTACGCCTCCCAGAGTGACAAGACTCTGAGCTCCATCGGCACTGGCCTCCCAGCCTTTAACCCCCTTCGGCAGACCTTGCTCTCTTAGCCAAATGCCGGACAGCATCTGCTCTGTCTGCTGGTGGTCTAGAGGGGCATGAATGCATCAGAGACGAGAGTAGAAAAAGGGTAGAAAAAGGGAATGGCACCTGACCAATTATGTCACCACGGAGCCCACATCATCTGGTCCTATCCCCTGAAGGCCACACTGACTCTGTCAGTTCTTATATGGCTACTCAGCCCTTATTCATTTCCATTCTGGTGTATGATGGGAAAGGAAAGGCAGGGGAGATAAACCAGGAAGAAAGCAGGGGCCGCAAACTGAGGGAGGCCTACATAAGGTCAGAATCTGGGGTCAGCGACGCTGGCTGTCCCAGCTACAGCTGGCCATGGCATCAGTTGGCCTCACTTCAAAGGGGCTCTTTGCCAATGCCTTGGGCAGAGGCAGGAATGGGCATCCATCCCCAACCCCCATACAGGGATGCGCCCTAAAGTCTGCCTGTTGCCCTGATTTCTTTCTTCTTCCCCGTCTACAGGGTCCGGACAGCACTCCAAGCTTCAGGGACACACAGAACACGGGGCATCCATGGCTCCAACGATCTTGCCCACTGAAATGCAAGCCGGAGGAGACCAAAGCCACAAGTCAACACCAGTCTCTCCCACCCTGCCCTGCAGACAGGTGAGCCTGCGGGCCTCCCCTGCTGCATCAGTGGGAAGTGCCGAGACGCTGCAGGTAGAATGTGGTGGGCACTCCAAGCCCCATGGACGGCCTCACTTACCTACCACATCAGGGGCCAGACAGAGGCAAATGGTATGGAGATGATGTCGAGTGGTTGGTTCTAAAGCCACCTAGCTCCTGGTGTGCCCCAGAGAACCCAAGCTGAGCCAGCCCAACAGCTACAGCACCGACACTGGCAGTGCAGCCTTCCGATCACACAGTGATCACACAGTCACAGGCCGTAGCAACACGTGGGACTCCCTTGGGGGTCTCCGACTCACTGTAAGCTACTACAATGACAAATCCACACAGCTGGAGACTTGTGAATGGGCCAGCTAATGGGATTCCGGGATTTCTAGTGGAGTAAGAAGTTAAAGAAGCCAAGAACCCAGAAGTTTCCTTCCCCCATGATACTACTGGGGGCATGTTATATATTGAGGTATTGAACTAGGCACCATCTAAGAGCCTGGTCCAACTCTCTGTTGCTACCAGTCCCCTTCCCCCTTCCCATGCCCCCCAAACTCCTCTGCAAGCCTTTTAAGAGGGGGGACCATAGTGAGCTGGACAGCTGAGCAGGTCAATGCATCCTTTATCTTCAAAGCCCTTTATATAAACATTCACCAAGTGATCCACACAGCACCCAGGACAGCTACCACAGCCTCACTCTACAGAAGTATGGACAAGGAGTGGGCACCAGAGCCGTCCAGCAAACAGACCAGACCTCAGAGAGCAGCCCACGTCCTCCATCCTGCCCACCAGAGTGAGTAGAATGGGTTTTTCTCACAATTCCCCACCTTCTACTCACCTATCAGCATTTTCCAGCTGGTTCTCCAAGAATGTTTCTGGCATTTCTTCCTCTTTCCAAAGAATAACATCATCAGCAACCACAACAACAGCACATGGCATTCTCTGAGTCGATGACCTCATTCCTCTGTCCCAGCCCGACCTCCCACCTCCGAGCCTCCAGCAGCCATGACAGTGATGGCCTGCTGACACGACTGGCGCTGTTCTGAGCATAAGAGGACAGCCACCTGCGAGTGTTTACTCGCACCGCGGGGAGGTCTAATCAAACCCACACAGTCTGCCAGGCCAGCATCTAAATATGGGAATAAGATGGGAAATTGAGGCAGGTTCATGATCATCTGGAGACGGGTTATGTCCCCAAGTGCTTTCCTGGCCCAGGGACAGGGCACTGAGTCTATAAGGGGCATGCACATATCGAGACAGACTGAACGACCCCTGGGGAACACTGCTTGGGGTAAGAGAAGTGAGCTCCAAAGGGTAGGCTCTAACAACAACAGATGGCCGTGTCCTGTCTTCCGTGAGGTCCAAGGGACTGCAAGCTTTGTCTGGCTCAATAGAGGAGGCATGTTTAAGGCCAGAGCTGAAAGGCTTGGGACAAAAAAAGAGGCTGAAATGGCAGAGGAAAAGGCTCAATGAGCCCTCAGCTCTTTAAATAAATCCTGAACATATGGCTAACGACTTGCCATTTGAAGAGGTGCCAAAGGATTGGCCTACCTGGGGCGCACATACATCTCAATCCAGATCTTTATGGAGGGTGGTCTCCACTCAGAGGAGAAGTTTCAGAGGACCAGCCCCACCCCCCATTTGGAGGTATTCCACAGAATTTAATGTAATCCAACCTAATCCCAAGACACAGAAGAAAACCAAGAGGAAGCGATGTGTTCAGTGCAGTGGTCGGCAAACTGCGGCTCTTTGGGCCCTTGAGTGTGGCTCTTCCACAAAATACCACGGCCTGGGCGAGTCTATTTTGAAGAAGTGGCGTTAGAAGAAGTTTAAGTTGAAAAAATTTGGCTCTCCAAAGAAATTTCTATCGGAGTGCTATTGATATTTGGCTCTGGTGACTAATGAGTTTGCCGACCACTGGTTTAGTGGAAAAGGTGATGGCAGCCCGATTTGTATAGCTCAGTGGTTGAATGTCAAACCGTCACAGTTTGATTCTGGGTCGGGGCACATGCCCAGGTTGCAGACTCCATTCTGGGTTAAGAGGGAGAGAGGGTGCAGAGGGCACAGGGAGAGGGCATGCAGGAGGGGGCCAGATCAATGATGCTCTCTCATCATTGATGTTTCTACCCCCGCCCCTCCTCCGCCTTCTTCTCTGGAATCAATAAAAACTTTTTTTTTTTTTTAAAGAAAAGGTGATGCCCTAGCTGGCTTGGCTCAGTGGATAGAGCATCAACCTGCGGACTGAAGGGTCCCAGGTTCAATTCCAGTCAAGGGCACATGCCCTGATTGCAAGCTCGATCCCCAGGAAGGGGCATCCAGGAGGCAGCTGTTCAATGATTCTCTCTCATCATTGATGTTTCTATCTCCCTCTTCTTCGCTGAAATAAATTTAAAAAAAAATTATTTTTTAAGTGATGAGAAAAAGAAAGAAGATAAAATGAAGATCACAGCCCTACAGAGAGAATCACACCAAATTCAGGGAAGGAATTTAGGCAAGGCATTCAGCTGACCTTATTACATTCATGTAGGAAAACGAGTGGCAGAGAGACCGGAAGTTGGATGACTGAAGACCTAATCTGCCACTCCATCTTATCAGGGCCAAAGACCTACTGCAATCAGTCCTGGATCGCTCTGGCAGCTGAGAGCCAACCAGCTCCCTGAGCCAGACAAATCACCCTCACTGCAGCCCTTCAAGACTTCCCACAGCGGGGAGGGGTCTGCTGCCCACCCCTTATCCACTGACTGTCCACATGCAATGGGAGGGGACACACTCCCCCTGGCACAGAAGCTGAAGACAACTCCAAAGGCAAGAAGTCTGCAAAGGGAAGGGGCTGGATGGCAGTCGGGCACCTTAGAAACCAGAATCCCTGGCCTCCGTGTGCTCAGAGCCTCACTCAACAAGCCTTGCTTTGGCTCCAGGGCCAGGCCCCAGTTCCTGCAAGAGACATAGGGACAGGCTGGGGTCAGAGTTATTGAGGCCACTGACACTGCTGGACCATTTCAGGGAGAACTCTCTGACAGCAGACCAACGAGACAGATGTCCCCCATTCCAGGACATTTCGTGGCCTTGAATAAGCTCAGACATACTCAGGTGAAATTCAAATCCTCCTAGCGTATAAACTGAATTCCAGCTTTGTCATTTATCAGTTATGTGACTTTAGGTAATGATTTGAGCCTACTGAGCTTCTCTCTCTGTAAAAATGGGGGTGAGATACCTGTCTGGTGTGGCTCAGTGGTTAAGGATTGACCTGTGAACCTGGAGGTCATAGTTTGATTCTCAGTCAGGACACATGCCTGGGTTGCGGGCTCCATCCCCAGTGTGAGGCATGCAGGAGGCAGCTGATCAATGAGTCTCTCATCATTGATGCTTCTATCTCTTTCTCCCTCATCCTTCTTCTCTGAATTGTATATATATATATACACATATACACATATATACATATATACATGTACATACATATATACATATTATTTTTAAATAGCGGTAAGACTACCTACCCATCTCGCCCAAGTTGTGAGGTTTGGAGAGAATGGATGGAAAGGGCCTAGCAGAGAGCCTGGCATATATATAGCAGGTCCTCAGGAGATATCATCACCATTAGATGATATTATCATGTGCTCAGGAGAAAGATTTCTCATCGGGTAACTCACATCTCTAAGAAGGGACACTGGCCACCCTGTGCCCTAGGTACAGCCCCTCAACCATTCCTGGTGGATTTGGCTTTTGTGGCGACCTGTCACTCCGGGTCTGTGAGCCTTGTAGGCCAACAAGTCCCCGAGAGGCAGAGGAAGTTCCTCTGGGAGCCACAGGCCCCTCTGCCAGGCAAATGACAGGCCGGGTATTGGTGTTAACACGGGCTCTTGTCAAGAGGCAACTTCATGGCTAACAGCCCAACATGACTGCTCAGCACCTCCCCAGGCAGCCTCGTTCCACGGCTCTCACATAAGCTGTTCTGAAGAGGAACTCCTCACACTGCTGCCAAGGCAGTGCCCCTCCCAGCCCTCCAGCCGGCTGCTCCGGGGCCCGGGGGCCAGGGCAGAAGCAGCAGCAAAACAGACAGCTCAGATACCAGCCTGCCGCAGTCAGGGCTGGTACACAGGCACCCCGCCCCCTGCCCCAAGAGGCCCTCCGTCTAATTCCCTTTCCCAGGCCCGCCTTCCTCAGGTCAGACGTTTTCAAGGCAGCCTCAGGCAATTTCGCTTCTCTGCTGGGATGGGGGTGGGGCGGGGAAGGGGTCCATAGGAAAGCGTGGAAATGATGGAGTCTGGGCTGCTTCTCCAGGGCACGGGAGAGAGCAAGCCCCAGCCAGGTCTCCACAGGATTCTGTGCTGTGGGAAACAGGCAAACCCAAGAGCCAGACATATTCAGAAATGTAAGCAGCATGAGACTGTGAGGCATTGTTATGACTGTCACTTGGGCGAGCGCAGCGAAGAGGAGGTCACTAATCCTCTGTGGGTCAGGAGCTGATCTGCAGCAGAGCTGTGAGCAGATGTGCGCCCCATTCACACGGACACACGTGCACACGCATGCCACACAGCCACGGGCCCTGACCTTCACCCAAAGGTGCTGGCCGCGCAGGGGAAGGAGCAGATGGAGGGGCCTAGCCCGGCCTTCCTCAGGCCAGAAATTTTCAAGGCAGCCTCAGGCAATTTTGGCAGGACAGCCATGGGGGGGAGGGGAAAGGGGGAGGGCTTGGCCCCTCGGATGTAGAAATAAACAAAGCAGAGTGAACCCTCACCGGGAGAGCTCTTGGAGTGGGGGGAGGGGGGACAGCGGATGGGGAGAGGGGGAGACAGGAGGGGAGAAAAAGGATGGAGGGGGAGGAGGAGGTGTGACCCAAGGGGATGCAGAGGTTAGAGGCTGGAAGCTCTAACATTATCAAGACATTATCCTGGTCTACTCCCCCCACCCCCACCCCTCATATGACTGATACCAGGAATTGGAGCCAAGCTGCCTCTTAAAAATGCCCTTGACCCGTGGCATCCAGGGTCCAGCGCCAGAACCTGGTCCCACCCGCCTCCCCCAGCCCCTGCCCCCTGCCGCAGGGCTCTGGGCTAGGATGGTGGCAGGAGGGAGTGAGAGGGTCCCCCTGGAGTGGTGGGAGAGCGCAATCCATCTCCTGCCTTCTTCAGGGGCAGCAGGATCCCCCACCTCCCTGAGCGCGCTGGGGAGGGGGCGTCCATGCAGGGTGGGAAGGGTGCAGGGCTTTGGCGCCTACCGAGGTGGAGTGGGCGGTGGAGTGGGGGTGGGAGGTGGGTCGCTGGGCCCCCACAGGTGCCAGGGATCAGGTACACATTCCCAGGGCGGCGCGGGGGCCATCACAAGACCGAGGCAGAGGCGGGAGCAGGGGGTGGAGGAATAAGGAGGTCTGCTTTTCCTTTTGGGGGTGGGGGTAGAGGTGGGGTGGGGTGAGGCTGGCAGGAAAGACTGCAGAGCCGGGGTTACGGCTGCTTCTCCGCACGGCCCCGCACAGATCTGCACACACGTCCCCCTTCCCGCCCACCCCGCCCCGAACCACACGCCCGCCGCAGGGCGCCCCGGAGGTGGCCGCCTCCGGCCCCGGGGGCTGTGCCGGGAGGGCCTTTCCGCCTCGGCATGGACAGCGGGGCAGCCGGGGGGGAGGGAGGCGGCCCCCCGCCAAAGGCGCCCTCCCCGCTTCGCCAGGTCTGGGGAGCGGTCGGTTACACAACAGGTGGGAGCGGGGGACACAGCTCCCCGGCCCGGCGCCCGCCGCCTGCCTCGCCGCCTGAAGTCCGCTCCGGGCGCCCCCGCTGCGGCCGATCGTGGGGTCCCACCCGCCCCCCGCCTCCCGGCCCGCAGCGCCCCGCCCGCGCCGGCTCCCCACACAGACCGGCACCGCGGGCGCGGGCCGTCGGGGCGCTGGCGGGCGCGGGGCCATTCCCCCCGCCATCCCCGCCCTCCGCCCGCGCCCCCGCCGCCGGCGCACGTACTGCTGTAGAGGGTGTCGATCCAGGAGAGGCGCGGCGGGCCCGGGTGGCTGAGCGGCTCCATGCCCGCGGCGGCGGCGGCGGCGGCCGGTCAGATGGGAAACGCGGCCCTCATCGCACAACAAAGGGGCGCGGGCGGCGGGAGGGCGGCGGGCGGGCGGCCGGTCCCGGAGGCCGAAGTTGCCGGGCGCGGGCGGAGGCGGGGGCGCGGGGAACAGGTAGCGGGGCGGAGCGGGGCGGAGCGGGGCGGAGCGAGCCGGAGCCGCCGGGGGCGGGGGCGCGCGAGCGAGGCGGGCGGGCGGGCGAGCGCCCCCCGGAGCCCTTCCGGCCGCTGCGGATCCCCCGCCTCGTCCCCGCAACCCGCGCGCCAACTAGCAACTTGCCCGGGGCCGCGCGGCGCCCAGGGGCGGGGGCCGGAGGCCGCGGCCAATCTGCGCGCCGCTCCCGCGCCCCCGCCCCCGCCCCGCCGCAGCGCGCCTCCGGCCCCGGCGCGGGTGTGGGGAGCCGCCCCCGCCCCCACCGACGCCCGGCGGGGGGCTCCGGCCCGTGACGGGGCAGCGGTCCCGCGGGCTCTCCCGGCGGCGGCGCAGGCCCGGGCCCCTTCTGCGCCCCGCGCTCGGCTCAGCCGATTCCAGCCACCGCAGACGAGGTGTCACCGGGGGACCTCTGGGCCCGCAGGGGTGACATCACCTGCCACCCCGGATCTCTAAGCGCCGCTTCTGGGCCGGCGCGGCTGCCAGGCCCCTCCCCGAGGCGGCCCGGGAGGCGGCGCCGACCCGGTGCGTGTCCTGCCCGCCTGCGGGCGGCTCTGGCGGCCCTGGGACTCCTGCCTCCCGAACCTGCAGGCGCCTCATCTAGTCCCACTCCCTCCACCCAAACGCTGGGCGGTTCCAGCCCTGCACTCTAGGGGGCGGCCGCGGGGGGAAGACCGGAGGCTGGGGGTGAGTGAGCTGCTGTGGAGGACAAACTAGGGTCCAGGAGAGGCCCGGGTCTCTGCTGGGTCCCCCCCCCCCCAGGCCCTCCTCTGGGGATTTCTAGTACATACAAATCTAGGGGAGACTGGGATCAAGATGCCTCTGACAACAGAACCTTCAAAAACAAAATCCCTCCTAAGACCCCATGAAAGCAATTACCAGTGAGAGGTGGGGGGAGGGAGGTGAGTTGGGGGGCTTTATGCCTGCCCCCTGAGAGCTGGCTCCAGGGGACCCAAGGCAACTTGGGTTCTGCAGGCCTCCTTGGGAGAAAGGACTCAGGAGAAGAGACTGGAGAGGCAGGAAGAGGGGCAGTCTCGAGGTGGGGAGGGTCCAGAGCAGCAGGGGCTGAAGCTCCTAGATGCTCGGGAGGGAGGCGTGGCCCCCTGCGCAGGGCTGGTTATGCTGTTTTTATCTCAGATAGTGAGGGTTCTGGTGATGCAGGCGACCTTCTCCACCGCCACCCCCAGCTCCAAGCACAGCTGGGACCCAGCTCTACAGACAGGCCTACAAGATGCCATCCCTGGCCTCTGTGGGGGCAGTGTTGTCAGCATCCGCACACATGGGGGAGCGGGTCCTCATCATCCCAAACATCTGAGGGCCTTCGGCTGCTTCTTTTTTTGTTTTGTTAAGCCTCGCCAGAGGATACTTCTCCAGTGATGTTTAGAGAGAGTGGGAGGGAGGGGGAGAAGCAGAGAGAAACATCTACATGAGAGAGACACGTGGATTGGTGACCCCTACCAGGGCTGGGGATCAAGCCTGCAACTGAGCCTGCAACCAAGGTACATGCCCTTGCCAGTCCGAGGGCTGACTCTATCCACTGAACCACACGGGCCAGGGCCCTACTTTTCCATAAGGGGTGAAGCAGACCCTCCCCCAGATGCCAGGAGGAAGCCTGCACCAGCCCCTGCAATTGCTTGGGTAGCGCCCTCCAGAGCTGCTGCAGGGGAGACAGTGGCCACAGCGCACAGCAGATCTGCAAACCCCTGGGAGATGCAGTGGAAGATGCTCTGGGCTGTGGAAAGCCTCCACAGGTGGCTGCACTGGAGCTGTGCAGGAACGCGGCCCCGCCCTGCATCCACGGGGCTCTCCTCCTCCCGGCCCTCCTGGCTCAGGCCCTGGCCCTGGCTCTCACAGCTCCTCTCTGCTCAGCTGTCACCCCCCACCATTCCTGCGTGGCACACAAGCCTGGCTGGACCAAGCAGGCACCTGGAGCTTGGCAGAAAGAGGGGGTGGGGGGAGGCATACATCACCAACGAGAGGCTCCAGAAATAGAGCCAGGATGGGAGAGGGAGCGAATGGCTCTAAGAGGAACAAGAGGGAGGAGGGTGATCGGGGAGAAGCAGGGAGGGGCCCAGGACCTCTCTTCTCACATGGAACTCTCTGGAGGCACAGAACCCGGAAGAAAGCTGGAAGCAGCAGCACTGCCCCCTTCTCCACCTCCACCCTCCACGCCCCCCACTCCACCACCACCACGGGGGCAGCCTCGCCCTCTCCACCTCTCCACGTGCTGCAAGGATTTTCCTATGGCCACATCCAGACACTGACTATGAGCAGGCCATGGATGTATGTTTCTGCGTGAGTCACATACATTTGCATACATTTTACATTTTTATCTACAAAAGGCTTGAACAAGCTATTTTCAGCATTTTTGAAGCTAAAACGTTACAGTTGCTCTCCTTAACGATGCCATAGTTTGCTTTTTTTCCTCACTCTGCCCAATTCTGTCTTGGACCTCCCACTCCATACACAATTCAGGGGGGAGAGAGAGAGGAATAGTAGAGGCAATAAGGAGGAACGCCTCTAATAATTAAAAGAGGAGGCCTACAGTGCACTTGGCTTGGCTCTTAGTGTTTTGTTTACAAGATCCTATCACAGTGAACATTGGGATCTCAGCTCCTTCCAGTTTCCGGATGAGAGAACGGAGGCACCGAGCAGCTAAGTAACCCACCCAGCCGGCAAGTGGAGGGCTGGGACTCAGACCCTGGTGCCGTCTGCTCACGCTCTTAAATGCCATCCATGCTGCCTCCACTGTCAGTTGACTGGGGAAAGCAGAGTGGCAAAGGCCCCTGGAAATCTTTGCTGGTCCCTGGGTTAGAGACCACCTTCCAGGAAGCCCATCCAGCCCTCTTCCCTCCCCATGCACCTGTCACACAGATGTGTCCCAGGTAAGGGCAGTTACTTCCTGCCATCACTGGATGGCTTTCAGCAGACGTTAACATCACACAGCTGGACTCTAATCTTGGCTATGGAGACACGTGTGGGGGCCTTTGAGCACCACGGTGACTTCAGACTGGAGCAGAAGCCTCCAGAAACCTGGCACTGAGGGGAGGGAGGAGACTGGGGGAGACCCAATCCACCTCTTAGGGAGGGAGGAGTTAAAAGAGTCACTTTCCTTGGCGTTTTGCCAACAGTGAAGTGCACGACCAGCAACCCCAATCTGTCAGAGCAGCCGGGGTGTGTGTTCCTGTGGACAGAAGGCCCTGATTCAGCTAAGCGCAGGCCTGTCCCTGCACCCCAGGGGCACTGAATCAGCACCCATCACCAGGTGTCCTCCAAGCCCCCACTAACCACTCGCTGAACAGTCCTGTGAGTGAACACTCCCCACCTTCCTCAACTCTCCCTCTAGCCATGCACTCGAGCGGTCCTGAACTCCTCACCTCCTATGGTGACCCCCTGCTCCTGCCTCGGCACCAGAGTTAAGGGTGATTTAAGGAAGGGCAGGCTGATTTGCCAGGAGTGCCGCAGACGAGGGCCTGTGTGACCCATTCCGAAGGTCAGCGGCCTCGCACAGGATTTCCGGGGCTGTGCTACTCCTTGCCTCTCCGACAACCAGCTCCTGTTTCTACCAGCCACTTGACCAGGATGGAAACAGGTGACTGCATAGCATCCAAACTGCATATTTCCGAATTTCTTCCCTCCTCACTGTTAGCAACCCAGCTCCACTGAGCACAACTGGAAGGCCCTGGGATTCCCTGCTCCCTGGATCCCCCGGAGGTCACTGCTGGGTGGAAAAGGCTACCCATTTGCCTATCTCTGCTCCAGGGCCAGCAGGAAGCACCAGTGGGCAGGGGCGGGGTGTTACTGGTGGCCTGGGCGGGTGGAGCCCTTTGCATTCAAATTAAAAAACAAATAACAGACTGTGATAGCCAAAGAACCCAGTGTTCCCGCGCCTCTCCCCGGCAGATCCGCTCTTTAAAAGCTGGGACTACACCTTATTACACTGGGGTCTACACCACCCTCGGCCCAGGGATGAATGAGGCGCAGGTAGACTGCCAAAGCAGCCCTAACCACACTGTGCCCCCCGGTCAGCTCTCTGTCAGAAGCACAACAGATTGGCATTCAATTATAAATGTTGAATAAATAAAATGAACAACAGCTAACATTTATTTATTGAGTGCTTTTTAAGTGCCAGGCAAAGCTCTGTGCGCTTCCCATAAATTAGCTCACTTAATCCTCATAATAAACCC